>CAUYON010005212.1:0-22076 GCA_963573935.1 Arctocebus calabarensis | reverse complement strand
CCCGAGTAGCTGGGACTACAGGCGCCCGCCACAGCGCCCGGCTATTTTTTTGTTTTGCAGTTCGGCCGAGGCCGGGCTTGAACCCGCCACCTTCGGTATATGGGGCCGGCGCCCTACTCGCTGAGCCACAGGAGCTGCCCGTCTAACTGTAATTTAAAAGATGATTCTTTTAAAATTGGGAAATTTCTGTAAAATAAGTTACATTGCTCATCTCCAATGCTCCTGTGCTAATTGGCAAGTGGCATCCCTGCCTGTAACTGCCAACATCCTGCTCTCCTTTACCCACCCGGGGCGCCCACTGTGTGTACACCGCCAACATTTGGCCAGGTTTCGGCTGGGCTCCGAGCAGCAATGGTGTCACCGAGAACACAGCCGTCACCAAGGCTTGGCCAGGTGTGATGATGGTGGAGGGGAGGAGGGCCTTGAAGGGGACCAGGACACCTACATCCCTTTGGTCCTGACCTGGACAAGGAGTCCATGTACTATGACATCAGCAGGCATTTTGCCCTTTGGTTGCAGGCACCTGTGGCAGACTGGCTTCCAGTGGCACCTGCAACAACACCTCCCGCCCCACCTACCCACTGAAGTGAAAACTGGTTGCTCCCCACTAAAAATGGAGTCTATTTCTATGCAGTTCTGATTCTATAGTCCTGATTCTATGCTGGTCTTACTGACTTCCTGGGCCAAAGGGCTATTTCAGAGGGATGTCCCAGGATTCCAGGGGCTGGAAGGAGCCTTCCCAAGGAGCCTTCCAATTCTACCTGAGCCTTTCCGGATAGATGCTCAGAAACCTCCCTCTTAGAACTCAGACATCAAGTTACATTCAGGGGACATGCATAAGGGTGGGGGGGTACCAGGTGAGCTCCAGGGGAGCCCCCAGCCAGTTGTCAGCACTGACTGCCAGCCACGGGAGAGACCAACCTGGAGTGACCACCCCAGTCAAACCTTCCAATGACAGCAGCCCCAGCCAACCTCCAACTGTAACCATAGGCCAGACCCCAAGCAAGAGCCTCTTGGTTGGGCAACATAAACCCATAGGTCGTGTGGGTTGAGACAGTAATGCATTTGTGCTTTGTTAGACAGTCGTAGCTAACCCAAGCAGCATCTCACTGGCATTTACCTTTAAGCGGAGGCGTTATGAGCATTAACTCTGTACCTCCTGTGAGCCACGCATTCTGTCCGGTGGTTTATGTCATTCGTTAATCTAGTCATTCATTCAACAATCTTTGTCATAGAGATAGAGACTACATTTTAGGAAGGATAAGCTAGGTTTGCTGCAAATTCACCTCAAAGTCCCAGCAGCCACCAGCACAAAGGTGTCTGTCTCAGCCCTGTTTGTTTAGAGTGGGTTGACGGATGCTCTGATCCACACGGCCATTCTGGGATCCAGGGTAACAGAGGCTCTGTGGTCTGAAGCCCTTGGCCTTCTCAGTTGTTAAGCTGAGGACAGATCTGAACGTGGGCTTCTCATGCTCCTAGCCTGCAAGTGACTTTCATCACTTCCCCCACCCCACGTCAAGGGCAGAACAAGCCACATGGCCATGCTGGGGTACAGTTGTCCACGTAGCCAGAAAGAAAAGAGAACTGGATGCTGGTGAGAGCTGGGAATGTCGTCTGCTGGTTATCTCTCCCATCTTACAAATGAGGACACTCAGCTCCCTCCTGTAGTCACAGGGCTGCAGGTGAGTTGTAGAACCGGCCTGTTTGCCTCCAGACACAGCAGTGTGCCCCCACGTAGCCTGTACATTTTCTTCTCTTTTTAAGCACAGCAGCTGTGGATGAAAGTGGGTAGCTGGTGGAGCCCACAAAAATAACGAACAGCAAAGGCTGCTGTAAACAACAGAGGCCTGAATGACATGAAAGAGGCTTTGTCGCGCGTGCAAGGCCCGGACCAGAGCGTATCTTTTTCAGCTATTAAGAAGGGAAGCCTGGGCTGCACGCAGAGCTTAAAAGCCTCCGGAATGAAAGCCTCACCTCCTCCCAGTTGCTCTGCCGATTTAAACGGGGGATTTTTTTCTCACCCATAACCTGCTGGGATTTTCTGTTGGCCGGCTGAAACGGCCCCACATGATCCTTTGAGGAGGTCCTGAATGTCCCCTGGAGGCTGACACACAGGTACAGAGAGGCGTAATCTCAGACAAACACGCGCGCAGCTGAGTGTACAGCAAATTATGCCTCCTGCAGGGGTGCCCTGCAGCAGCCGCTGCGGGGGGAGGCCTCCACCAGGCTCCATCGGTGCCATGGGGAGCTTTAGAAAGCCCTGCAGGGCCCCGGGGGTGCAAGGGAAGGGTCAGGATTTCCTTCAAAGCTGATACCCTCCCCTCCTCATCTGTAATCCTCCTGGGCTGGAATTCCAAAGCCACCTGGTAAGAGCCTAAGAGAGGTGTGGAGGTTAACCCTGCAGGTACCAGTCCTGCAGCAGGGGCCCAAGTGAGGATGAGTTTGGCTCTTCCAAGCCCACAAGCACAGATTCCCATGTAGTAGGTGAGGCTGATCTTGAGCCCCCCCCCCCAGCCTATGGGCACTAACCCTCCCTTCGAGACCCCTCTAAGCACGCTCGTTCAGCCCAGCTAGCCTGATGGAGCTTGGGGTATGCCAGCCTTACAGGGCTGCAGGCCTGGTTCTGGTCCTAACCCCGCCCCCATGCCCTGGCCCTCCGGCTGGACAGCCAGGCTGTCTGTGTACACGGGCTACAAAATGCTGAACTGATAGATTGTTGAAATGCCTGTTGAAAAGGAACCAGGAGACTGGAGGAGGGAGGAAGAAGGTTTGGAAGGGACAGGAAGGGTGGGCTTACTCTACCCTTGTGTTCGAGGCTGTGTGAGCATCATGGTCCCCAACAGAAAGGCCAACATGGGGACGTGGGTACAATACAGCCTGCTGTAAGCAGGGGCTGCAAATCCACTTTCTGATTTAAATCTGCCAGCAATCCTGCAAAGAAGATATTTTCTATATTTTTGAAGACAAGAAAGCTCATCCTTATATAAATATGGTGGTGTCCTGGTTTTCTTTTCTTTTCTTTCTTTTGTACTTTTAGAGATAGGGTCTCACTCTATTGCCCAGCCTGGAGTACAGTGGTATCATCACAGTTCACTCCAGTCCCAAACTCCTGGTCTCAAACACTCCTCCTGCCTCAACTTCCTGAGTAGCTGGGACTACAGGAGCAAGTCACTATATCTGCTAATTTTTATTTTTATTTTTTGTAGCTATGAAGTCTTGCCTACATTACCCAGGCTGGTCTCAAACTCCCAGGCTCAAGCAAGCTCCCCACCTGGACCCCCAAAGTGCTGGGATTACAATTCTGAGCCACCATACCCAGCCCTGCATGGCTTTTCTATTGCTTCTATAATATAGGACCACAAACTTAGAGGCTTAACAGAAAGCAAATTTATCCTCTTATAATTTAGAAGCCAGAGTCTGGCACACGTCTCACTGGGCTAAAATCCAGGTGCTGGCAGGGCTGGTTCCTTCTGAAGTCTCCAGAGAGAAGCCTTTACCTGAATTCTCCACCCCTCTGAGGCCACCACCCCTTATCTTGTGGTCCCTTTCTCTATTCTCAAAGCCAACAGTGTTTCATCTCTCTGACATTTTTCTAAAGCCACAACTCCCTCCAAAGGAAGCCCAGAAATGTTCCCTGCTTTCCACGAGATTCAGTTGGGTCCCTGGGAAAACCCAGGACTAACCTCTGCCAGATCAGGTGACACGTGCACTGGTGTTCCAGAGAGAAGAACATGGACTTCTGGTGTGGGGCATTATTCTACCCACTGCAGGTGGGCTCCTCAAAGGAGGCTACCACAGTGGTACATCATTACGGAACCACACACCCAAACAGCGTGCTTACTTGTCGGTTGATCGAGTCCTCCTAAACTGGAGGATATGAATGTGGCACAGCCTCCAGTTCATCTGAGCTAACTTCTCCCTGTAGACTGAAAAATCGAGGCTCACAGCCTGATTAAGATGAAGTCAACTCACTTACTCACTTCTGCAAACACCTGCCCCTCCGACCTGCATCCCAGGGCTGTCCCTGAGCCAGCACTCAGTAGGCACTCTGTGAGATTTACGAATCTTAGGAACAAAATGGCAGTCCCGAAGGGGCAGGGGAGACCCAGCCCCATTCCTATTAGCACTGTGACCATGCCACTCTGTTTTTCTGGGCCTCAGTTTTCCCACCCACAGCACTTTTCAGGCTCAAATGTGGGAAAACCCCAGCCCAGCTCCCAGCAGGGGACGTCTACTCTCCAAATCTCAAGCCAAAGCTCCTTCCTGCCCAGAGGAATTTCTTCCCATGCGTCCCTGGGAGAGGACCAACCGATCCACTGCTAACTTCCCAGTCTTCACCAGCCTTTTGCTTCTTAAAGTTAGCAAATAACAAAGAGCGCCCAGTTGGCAAGATGAAAGCACGGCTATGAATATGCATGACTCATTCAGCAATCAAACACCCCGAATCCTTTCCAGAAGAAGGGATCGGAGCAGAATTTTCCACCACATATTTAAATTCAAATTAGTCATTATTTAATGTTGGGACAAATTGCTGGAGAAGGTCATGTTTTCAGTTTGAAGTTTTTCCTTCATAAGCGAGGCTGGACCCCTGGCAGGGCGTATGTGACCCCAGCACACACTGCCTTCCTTCTATTCTTCTCATGCTTTAAGAGATGGCCCTTTGAAGCAGCAATAAATAGCCATGCCCGTTCCCAGCTTTCTGCTGTAAATGTCGCCCCCAGCCCTTTCTCTTTTGTGTCTCTCTGCTCCTTAGCAGCCCATCACTCCTCAGCTGGACAGGGCGGTCAGAGGCAAAGCTCCTGATGTCCACACAGACCCACCCCATCTCCACATTCGTGCTGCTGCAGATATCAGACAGATCCGGACATTGGGTTCACATTCAGCTCTGCCACTTTGCAGCTCTGTGATAGACACGTTACTTAACTTCTCTGAGCCACAGTTTCCTCCTCTATAAAATGGGGATAAAAATAGTTCCTGCTGCAAATGTCATCCTGGGTATCACGGTATGCAAGGTGCACAGAATGATGCTCAGCCCAAGGTACACACCTGTAAATGTCAGTTATTGTTACCACTACTCTGACTGCTGTTGTCATTACTGCTACAACCAGCCACCAAATACGCTGTGCTCTGGGCCCTAATTCTCTCTCCAATCCGACTCCTCTTCTCCAGCCTCACGGTCAGAGTCATCTTTCCCCCCTGGGTTATTGCAGTGGCCTCCTAACTGACCTCCCAGATAGAATTTGCTAGCTCCTCCCAGGAAGAGCCCAAATTCTTGGCACTGCATACAAGAGCCCTCACAATCTAGCGCCACCCTGCGGGACCACTTTCTCCCACATTTCCTGTGCACCAGCATTACAGAGAAGCTCAGCTTTTCCCAGACAAGCCACAAGCTTTCAGTCCTCTGTGTTTGCTCCCGGGGGCTACACTGCTCGTCTACTTTTCTTTGAATTGCCAACACCACCTAGAAAACCAAGTCTATTTCCATGTCCTCTGTGAAGTGTCCCCGTCTAGGCTCCATTAGTAGCCACCCACTCCATGCTGAGAAGCAGAACAGAACAAAACAAAAACAAAACAGCAAAGTATACCAAAAACGTTTTTCCATACTGTTATGTAAGCATTCTGCGCACTGTGTGAGTGAATGGAAGAATGAATGAATGAATGAATGACTTTTTAGCAGCCCTCTTTCTCCTCCATGACAGGAACTCCAAATGGTTTCTTCCTAAAGCCATGTCCAACTCCGATTTTCCAAGAATGATACAGAACGCCTTTGTAAGGACATGTACCCAGTTACCACTGTCCGTCTGTGGGCAAGGCAAACCCAAACAATTTCTCTGAAACGCAGTCAGAGCTGCTCCTGCATGTCCTGGCAGTGAGCTTCTCTGGTCTTCTTCAAATGCGCAGGGGTCCAGGCAGCCCCTCAGGCCCTAAGCCCAGACAGCCAGGACAAATGTGGGGGTTTCTACTCACCAGGGGCCACCTACCCAGAGGCCAAGTTAAAATACAGCCTTTCCTCCTGTAAGGAAAACCCCAGAAGCCACACATCTCATTGACCTCAAGAAGCTCAAGGGCAGTTTCACCTGAGACATCTCACAGCCCACAGTCAGCTGCAATGTGACACTTGAGAAATGGGATCTCAATGCGGTTTGGCGGCTCAGAGAAAAGAAAAGATTTTGCCACCCACAGGAGACATTCTCGCTAACAAGCCATTTTCTTATTCAGAGGGACATAGATGGGGCAGCATTTCTCTCCTTAATGCCTGCTGAGCGCCTTTCTCTGGGGGCCCCTGGGGACTGGAGGACCAAGGACACAGTGGGCTGTCAAGCAGACAAAACATTGTCCCCAGGGGCTCTGCAAATCCTGTGGGACCACTTTTTACAGTTGGAAAACTGATTGTAAAGACCTGATAAAGTAAATTCTGCTATTACAGGAAAGCAATCCATCTTATTGTTGTTGTTGCTACTAAGATGACAAATTGATTACAAAAAAAAAAAGAAAAAAAAATCCCTGATACAGGCCAGCCTAAGAACAGGGCACACTGGAGAGGGGGAGCTGTAGCACAGAGCGCCTGGCTGGGGCCGTCCCCATGTGCTCAGAGGAGCCCCTCCAGCCAGACCTGAGGTGGGAAGGAGGAGGCGGCAGGACAAACTCCCTGATGGGCCAGTTCATATGTTCATGGCAGCTCTCCACCCTCTCCCCTGGGTGGTAAAGATGCCGCTGTGAGTGTTGGGAGAGGGAGGTCCCTGTAGAGGTGACTTCAGGCAGTATGGGTCCCTATGGAAGCCCTGTGGGCCTTTTCGGCTGCCGGACCCTGGGCCTGCTCTGGGCCTACTCATTGCACCCCCAGGAACCAAGCACCTGCTCCAGGCTCGTCCCTGATCTTGACAACAGGCCCAGTAGAGCACAAACTCCTCAGGGGATGGCAGGTCTGTGGGGTCAACGAGTGAACCAGCCTGACCATGTGGGCACCATGGTTCCCAACTGTCAGAAGAGGAGACTCAGGCTCAGCCAAGGTCACAGAGCTGCCAGGCAGAGTGGCAGCAAGTTTATGGCTCAGGGCAGATTCAGGTGGCCAAACATTACTACAAACCCTCAACTCCCTGCTCTTCTAATTCAGACTGGCCCCAGGACTGAGAAACCCCCCATCAGACAGCTGAAAGACCTCCAAGACAGGATGCATGGCAATGACATTCTTTCTATTGGTTGTCCAGCCTCCGCTTGCATGCTTCTTATGACAGGGAGCTCACTACCAACCAGGGAAGTCCTACCATAGCTCCTAAGAGGTTGTTCTTAATTGTCAACTGAAGTCTGTTTCTCTGTTCCTTCCCTGCTTGTGCCTTCTAGTTCTAAAACCCAAAACAGCGTCCTGTGGAAGAAAGAGCACAGATCCTAGAGCCAGTGGGCCCAGAGTTAAAATCTCACTTCTGCCATGAATCGGCTTAACGAGGTTAGGTGAGTTACTTAACATTCCTGGGCCTCAGCTACCTTATCTTGGAGCAGGGAGAATCATGGGCCCTGCCTCACAGGGCTGTTCTGAGGATGAGTTCCTGTGGGTGTTCAGAGTGGGTCCAGGTAAGCACCAGCTACCAGCACCAGTGACAGAGCCCCTTAGCACAGTGAGGCTCCTTCCACTCCTCCAGGGATGGCCTTTTAAGAATAATGTGCACCTGAGCGAAGTGCCTGTCCCAATCAGCTCGGGCCACCACCACAAAGAACCATAGTCCGGGTGGCTTAAACCACAGATGTCTATTTTCTCATGATTCTGAAGACCAGAAGGTGAGAGACCAAGGTTCCAGCAGGGCACCAGTCCTGGGCAGTCTCCCTCCCCAGCATGTACACGGCCACCTTCTCGTGTATCCTCCCACGGTAGAGAGAGAAGCTGAACTCTCCGATGTTTCTTCTTAAAGGACATTAATTCCATCAGATCACCCTCTGCCCTTATGAACTCATTTGACCTTAATCACCCCCTTAAGGGCCCTACCCCAAATACAGTCAGATAGGGTTTGGGGGTTCAGCATACAAAATTTTGGACAGACACACCTCAATCCATAGCAAATCATCAAAGAATTGAAAATGTGTACTCACACGAATACATGGGCACGCATGTTCAAAGAGACTGTTCATTATAGTAAAACAGTGGAAACAACCAAAATGCCCGTCACCTGATGAACAGACAAACAAATGTGGTCTCTGTGCACAACGGAGCATGACGCAGCCATGGCAGGGATGAAGAACTGACACATACCATGAGGCCAGGGAACCTCTAAGGCGTCACGTGACGTGCAGGAGGTTGCACACAGAAGCCGACAGCAAAGAATCCATCCATGTCTGTCCTGAGCAGACCGGGCAAAGCCATAGAGCTGGAAAGCTGAGCAGTGGCACCCAGGGGCCTGGCAGTTACTTGACATATGTAGGGTACTGCTCTCCCAGGAGACGACATGTTTTGGAACTAAATAGAAGGGTTGGGGATACAACATGGCAAGTGCTCTCAACACTAGTGAATTGTGCATTGAAGGATGATTCATTTTACATTATGTGAGTTTTATGTCAAGAAAAAAGAGAATCCTATATACAACGAGGTTGATGTGCTTGCATCAGTCTTCTCTTCCCAATGAAAAGAAATACATATTAATTATTGCCATCATAGGGAGGATGCGGGAAGAAATAAAAGTGAGGCATAGCCACGTTTGAGGCCTTCCCTGTATCTTCTTCCTTGCACATGTATTTCCCTTCGAGAAAACCAGGAGCCAGTCCAGCCTATCTCCGGTGACCAGCTTCCTCCGTCAGGTATATTTCTGTAGTCCCCAGTGTTCTCGAAAACACAATTTTCAGCTCTGGGATGAGCTTTCCTCATGCAGATGCTCCCTACCCTACTCAACTCCACCTGTGCTGAACACACACCATTGTCACCTATTCCGTGACCTGTGGGGGATGGGAAGGAGCAATCCGTCCCTCTGTGGCAGAAGGACCGGCTGGGAGGCTGGGCAGGGTGGAGGGCTCAGCCTCCCGGGGCCAGGGCCCCACCCTCAGCACACCAGTCCTCCACCCGAGGAAGCCAGCCAGCCTGGGTCTGCAGCTGGGGCCTTCACGGGCCAGGAGGCTCTCGTGAGAAGCGCGACCTCAGACCTGCGCTTTCACGCAACTCCAGGCAAACCACTCACCTGCTTCTACTGCAACTCTCACCCCTCTTGAGAGGCGCTCCGGCCTGAGCCAGGTTCTGGAGGAGGGCGAGTCTGAGTCTCCAGCGGCTCTTGGTTCTCTGAGAGGCCTGGCTCGCCCTGCTCACCCTGCAGTGTGGACGATGAGCTCTCTGGCCGGTGTGGTGGCTTAGCAGAGAAATCGGCAGAGGAAGGGTGGGGACCTGTACTGCCAGCCTCCCCTGTGGAGAACGGTGCATGGCTGGGGTGAAGGGGGCCTCTGTGTGCCCAGCAGAGCTGGGGAGCAGAATTCTGCCCTCAAGAATTCGGCTGGTTTGGGGTGACTGCTGTGACTCCTCCTGGTAATAGTAAACCAGCCAACACATGTGAGGTACTGGAGGTGTTTGAGCTTTGCTCTAAGGATGAACAACTTAGTCCCCATCACAAGCCTGAGTGGCAGGAGCCAGTATCATCTTCATTTTACAGATGAGGAAATCGAGGCACGGAGAGGTTGAGCTCACTCAGCGGGGGAACGGCAGAGCCGCGGCTCTCAGGAGAAGGTGGCTACAGTGCCATGTCCTTGAACTTCTCCGTACAGCTCTACCCCACAGGACCGGGCTTCCCAGAGTCTGGCCACACCCGCCACAGGAACCCCACCGCCTGCTGTGGGGAGGGACCATGCAAGTCCACAGAAAATGAGCAAAGCGTTTCAAACAAGGCTTCACTCAAATCTGTCAAGTAAGCATCATGGCTGTCACTGAGTGAGCCCCGCTCCCCAGCCGTCTGGCACGTCTGAGAGTGCCTTGAGGGAAGCTCGGGGACGCCTCGGCCAGCAGGAGAGCAGTTGGGCTTACATCTTTCGCTCATCTGCTTTTTTTTTTGCAGGAGGAAGAGCAATAGACTGAGAACTATACATTCTTGGGTTTCAGGCCCTGTCTGGCCGATTACGTGTGACTGCCTATCTCTGAGTCACAGTCTCAGAGAGTCGCATACTGGGAAATGGGATCAGCAGCGTGGCCAGCCTCCTCCGTTCACAGGGTCCCATCACCCTCCGTGGGCGTCACAGAGGGCTGTGCAGACCCCGGCACTCCCAGCAGCACCCAAAGGCCACTGCGCTCCGTGGGCAGTCGTCAGAGCCTGTGCATGGACAGGGTCCCAGACACTCTAAGACGCTTTCAGATTCACAGGATTTTGGTGTCTTTGAGGACGAGTCCTAGCTGGATTATTAGCTCCTGGAGGGGAAAAGATTGATTTTCCTCCCTCTTGGCATTCCAGCTGTGGGTAAGGAGCCTGGCCTTGACAGCATAGGCTGGACAGGTATGGAGCACCCTCCTGGCACCCAAGGAGCCTTCCCAGAGCCCTGCCCATGTGGCTCACACTCTGCTTGAGCTCTTCTGCTGATGGGGAGCTCCCACTTGCCCCACCCCTACATGCCGTCTAAAGCAGAGCAGTCCTGCCTGGTCCCCCCAGGGCATGGGGTTGTCCACACCCTTCCTGTGCGACTACCATGCAGGGAGGCTCTGTACTCCTAGGGCTTGGGTCTGCTGTGCAGGAAGGGCCACCTTGACATCTCTACCCCAAGACTTCCCTTTTAAAACTGCACTTGAGCTACTCGGAAGGTTGAGGCAAGAGAATCGCCTAAGCCTGGGAGTTGGAGGTTGCTGTGAGCTGTGACAGCACAGCACTCTACTGAGGGCGATACAGTAAGACTCTGTCTCAAAAAAAAAAAAAAAAAAAAACTGCACTTGACCCAGGGATCCAGAAACACTTCCCCAACATTGCCCCAATGTGCCCACAACCGTGCAGAAAACTGGGAGCTTTACTGCAGTGTGGAAAGCCAGCTGCTGCCACAGCTCAGGAGGAATATTCACGGACAGAAATGCCCAACAGTTAAGTGGAGAAGCCTGTGGGTAGTGCCCACGTAACATGCCACCTAAACAGAGCAGTCCTGCCGGGTCCATCAGAAGGAAAGCTGCCTCTTGCCCTCTGCAGCCTGGGCCAGACCCAGGCCTGGACCGTCAGGAATGTGGCACATCCCCCTACATGGGGTCTGCTCTGACAAGGCCCCAGCCCTGCTCCACGCTCCAAGATCCTTTGTCGGACTCTCTCTGCTGCTGAAACGCTCCGTACACAGGTAACAGAAGCTAGGGGGCTGGTAAGGGGCCTGTCCCATCCTCGGAGGAGGAAGACAACACCTTGGAAGTTTCCATGAATTCTCTGGGACCAGAGAGGATCGCACTCATCAAGGAGGAGGGCCCTGAGGCTGGCCCCGGGAGCTGGGTGACCAGGAGTGCACCAGAACCCAGCTGCACAGCCCGTGCGGCCGAGAAAACCCCTTCTCCTCTGTTAGAGGTGATGTTCTCCTTTTCCATAGATGGGTTAATTAGAAAAGAAAAGGAATAAAACATCATGGCACTTATGAAAGAACACCACAGCCAATTTGCAAAGCATACTATCCTAAAGACTCAGAGAAAGATTCGTCTCAGAACAGGACTTGCCTCTGCAACCAGAAAAAAGTGTAAATTCCTGGCGGGGCTGCTAAGGAGGAGAAGACATGGCCCTTCAGAGAGAGAAGACAGGAAGAAAACTATCCAGGTAAGAGTAGAATTGGAATTGTCATTTAAGGCAGAATTAAAACACATGACAAAGAACCGGGGATTAGACAGGCATGCTTATGAAACTCCCCCGCAAGGTAACAAAAGTAAGAAAATAAAATTAATTGGAGGAAAAAATGGCCTTAAAGATTAGAGCATCCTCACCCCAAATTATCGGTGTTCTGAGTGGAAAAGTCAGAGCAATGAGAACAGAGCAGTCATCAAAGAGAAAGAGTGAAGCCTTCAGACTGCAGCAACTCAATGCGTCTAAAGACAAAGTCCAAGAAAAGAAGCCAAACATTAGTCCTATCCAGATAAAAGGACTTAACTATAAGGAGAAAAAAAGAAATCAGGCAAAATACACAAGCGGCCAGAGTGGCCTGAAGTCCCTCCATCATGCTAAATATTAAGCAAACAGAACAGCCCGTCTGGTGTTTGTAGGAAAAGGAATGGGTCAGAGGTTCCATATTCGGTTAAGTTGTCATTCAACTGCAAAGAGTCAAGAAAGAGAAAATCCTAGACGATAAGGCCACCGTCCCTACACTTGTTCTCCAAAACAGTGCTTGGTGATGTCCTCCAGCCAGCTGAGATGTGAACCCAAGCAGAGACCTCCAGAATGCAACACACCAGTATAAGAGCCACTGTGAGGGGAGGGCGGCACCTGTGGCTCACGGAGTAAGGCGCCGCCCCATACACCGAGGGTGGCGGGTTCAAGCCTGGCCCCTGCCAAAACTGCAAAAAAAAATAAAGTACAAATAAAAGCCCCTGTGAGCTTTGAGATCATTCACATAACAACTGCATTCAACGTGATGGGGAAGATGGTGCAGTTAGGTCACGAACACAAAAGAGACATGATGGCAAGCTGCTAATTTCATGTCTCTGATCTGTAAGTCGTAGCTACAACACCTGGAAGAGGTGGAAGAAAGAAATTCCTGTCCCTTGATATTCCTGTGATCAGTCTGTAGTTTCAGCAGTGCAGAGTCACAAGCGGTGTTCCAGAAATGTGGGAGCAACAACCCACCTGATACAGAGAAAAAGTTCGCCCTTTGCCCCCGCGGAGCCCCCCAAGCAGCTTCACGGTGGTTTCCGTTTCCTTGCATGCTCTGGTTACTGTTACCCCCTCCTAGTGCCAGCCCAAACCATCCCCTGGGCGTCTGGACCATGTCTGGGGAGTGGCGCAGGAAGGCAGACCACAGTAGGGCTGAGTCGAAGAAGAAGAAGCCAGACTCATTCTTCCTGAGCGAGCCCAAGCCCCCCATGTGTCAATTTCAGGGAAATGCAAGCGCCTTCCCACTATGCAAAATAAAGCCCAGAGAGGAAATCCATGTTCATTTTTCACGGTTGTTACAGACCTTTCCTCCCTCCCTCTCTTCCTGCTGTCCACGCAACAGCAATCTGTTACACATGGCACGAGTGCGTTGCCATGATGCCACATGGCTTTCCGCCTCAGCAGGAGCACGTGGGAAATGCATCCAAAGCGGCAAGTGCAACAAAACATTCCCAACCCATGCGGCATCGCCCCCTTCGTGTTTTGTGATGTGCTTGCTCTATTTTGACATCCCCCAGAGCCAAGCAACGGAGTCTATAAACAGAGCCCACATAATTAGACTAATGACATCGATATCCTCAGTTCAGCTGGGTAATGGGAGCATTTATTTCACTTTGGAAATCTCACACACAGCCTGACGAGGGCGGCAGAGTTATGGCGCTCTTGGCCCTGTGCCTGCAAACCGCTGCAGGCCCAGCCTCTGTGCCTGTGTGTCGGGAGGGGAGGAACAGGTGCCATCATGTCTACACCTGTTTATCTACCACGTGGAAGCCTGGCTTCATGCAGCCAAGAGTGGTAGAGGGACCACTTGTCACCCAGAAACACCTTTGTCTCTATTTCTGTCATGGCATCACCTTGGGTGAGTCCCTTTTATTCCCAGGTCTCAGCCTTGTCCCTGGAACTGTCTCACTGCGGAGTGGCCAAATTCCTTTCTGGGCCTAAGTGTCTATTTAGCATCTGTGCCTTCAGCCCACTGTGGCACAGAAGCACTTTTTTCTTAAATTTTCTCTTTCAAGTTTGAACGCATGACCAATCCTGGACACAAGCCCAGTTGCAGAGTCAGGAAACCAGGTCTCCAGGATGCCTGATGCTCCAATTCCTCCCTGCTCCAAGTCAGGGGCAACGGAGGCTCCCATGTGCTTAGACTCTTTCCTTCTTATCCATTACAATTATTTGTTACTATTAATAATTATAGTTTATTGCACCAGCATTTATGAAACACCTGCTATATGACAGACTCTGTGTTTGGAGCCGAGTATGGATTATGAATGACGTTG
Organism: Arctocebus calabarensis; assembly: GCA_963573935.1. Taxonomy (NCBI): domain Eukaryota; kingdom Metazoa; phylum Chordata; class Mammalia; order Primates; family Lorisidae; genus Arctocebus; species Arctocebus calabarensis. The sequence goes on along the minus strand of CAUYON010005212.1, from coordinate 8,023 downwards.
AAGATACTGTTGTAATACAAACCATTCTCATGTTAGAGTCTGCAAGAACATCCACATACATGCTCTCGGTGATTTAAATGTCTAGCCATGGGGACTGGGTCTTATTCATCCCATTTTACAGATGAAGAAATTAAGACATCATCAGGTAAATTTGTATATAAGAAATAGCACATTAGAGGCAGAAGTCGTGGCTTCCTGACCCCAGACCTGCTGTCTGTTCTGTACTAAAGCTGGGAATAAAACTGAACCTCTTTGAGCTTCGTGGGGGTATAAAGAGCCCATATTTGAGGATGAACCTGAGTTGTAGCCCTACTTCACTATTATGACTTGGGTAAAATAAGTCCTCTGTTTTAGCCCCAGAGTTTTCTTCTAAAGAGTGAAGATGGGGGTTGGGATTCAGGGTCCTTAAGATCTTACCCAGAGCAAACTCTGCCTTTTCTGGGGTTTGGGGGTCAGAAAGTCAAGTAACATGAAACCTTTCTGTCCCCCACATCTTCCCAAGGAGGCAGCTGTTTTCACAGGCTTACTTGGACAGGATCTTTACAAAGGAAATTTTTCTGGTAAACTGAGTTTAAGCCAGTTTACCAAGGTCCCCAGGAATATAGAGCCAACCATCTTCATGCCAGTAAATGTGTATTGAACACCTACTATGTGCCAGGTCCCAGGAGTGAGGACCCGTGTTCAAGGAATGAGCCCGTGATGGGCAGGGATCTGACCCAAGGAGAGTCAATCAGCAGAGAGGGCAGTGATGTATGACATGGTGGCTATGGTCAAGTGGGCCAATCGGACTGCCTGTAGGCTGAAACCATGGCAGCTGTTGCTAAGGGAGTTGGTTGGTCTAGGCAGAAGGAGGCACTTGGTTAGAGCCCGGACCCTCTTGCTAGATGTGGTATAATCATAGAAGGAGAAGGTGCAAGAAATCCATTGTGCCTCAGGGGCCTCCCAATCTTGATCTTCTCTCTGATATTTTCATCAGGACAATAACCTTGCATTTGACAATGTAAATTCATCTACATGTCCAACCACCCAGTGATATGCAAATGAACTGTGATATAATCACGATTTATTTAATCATTTTACATCAAGGACTCTGGGAGGCAGTGCAATGGTAAGATCATGGCCTTTGTCATCACTGATTCGAAGCCAGCTCTGCCTCTTATTGTGTTGTGTGACAGCACAGTTTGCTTACTCCCTCTGAGCTTCAGGTTCAACCTCTAAGCTGGGAACAACAACAACTTTGTTTCTAAGTTCTTTTGCACATTGGAATGAGTGTCTGGAAATAACACAGTATTAATATCATGCTCAGAACATAGTATGTCTCCAATATATTGTACGTAACCACAAAATGACTAAATTGTTATCTAAATCACAGACTATTTTGAAGTCATTAAAATCATGCTTACAAAGCATTCTTAATAATTGGAGAGATATTTATATGATAAAAAATTCAGACTATAAAAATGTCTAAACTACATAATAAAGATTCATAGGAAAAGATAAGAAGGAAATATCTTGAAACATTAAGAGATCAGCTCTAGGTGGTAGATTTGCAGAAAAGTGATACTATTTTTCAGTGTTTGAATTGCCTGTAATGAGCAAGCATTCCTACAGAGACAGGGTCCAGGACTTAAAATTCACAGGTTTTTGGCATCAGGAGTCCATACTGGGGATGAGAGGGCTGGGCTGGAACTTTCATGGACACCAACCAAGTGACCAGTATGGCTTAACCAGGTCAGCACCATGGACAGCGTCCAGGGCAGCCAAGGTTTTGGTCTGCACAGCAGCTCCTGCCCTCAAAAGGCCTGGGTGGGCCCCCCACACTCACAGCAGCAGGAAAGTCCTTCACCCCAAATGTTATATCAGCCACATAGATGACAGATCCCTCATTTTTTCTTTAGGGCAGGGTCTGCTATTGTCTGTGATCTAAAAGGGCGCTGACTTTTTTTTTTTTTTTTAACATTTTATTTTAAAAACATCTACAGTAAGATAAGTAGAATCAAGCCCATTCCCAAATGCAGTGTTTTTATTATGGTTGTTATCTTAGTTTTCTGCCCATGTAAGAAGTCAAAAACAGATTTAGTTGTTTGATCTACTTTTCATTAAGCGTGAGGGCAAGCTTTCTTATGTTGATTAGAATTTATATTAGCATTTGTATTTCTCTGTACATTTTTAATGTTCTGACCCCTTTTCCATTAAGAAATTTATTGTGTTTTTTTTTTTAATTGAGGACCTATGACATTTTTTGTATCAGAAAGATCAGGGTTTAATTCTGAGGTCCATGTTCTCCAAGTTTGATAATCTTAGACAAATCACTTTTTTTTCTTCTTGAGACAGGGTCTCCCATCTATCACCCAGGCTGAAGTGTAGCGGCATCATCATAGTTCACAGAAACCTCAAACTCCTGGCCTACAAGCGATCCTCCTGCCTCAGACTCCTGAGCAGCTGGGACTACAAGTGTGCACTACCACACCGGCTTGGGCAAGGCACTTTTCTTCTCTGACTCTCCGTTTCCCCATCTGTAAAGCATAATATCATGTCTTCTTTATAAGATCGTTGTAAGGATTTTAGAAAACACATATAAATCAAGGAATGTACAACCCAGGATATAGCTATTTTACTTTGGGGGCATAGCCCCCCAGTAAGCTTTTCTCAGAATCTTACCCCTCATTCCTTTGCTCCTCCTAAAATTCAGATGAACTTTCTGATGAGCGTCTACCTTTTACATGCTGGAAATTCTCCCTACTCATGGGTTCAGGATGTTTGCTCTTACTACGCCTGGCTCCCTTCCCCAGATGCCATCCAACTCTTCCCGAGGACAGCCCCACTGCCTGAATAGCTCCAAACGGTAGATGGTAAAGACTGTCAGTACCTCCCTGACACTTTCTATGGGAGGAATTTTCAAAGGCCATGAAATAACCTATAAAAAAGTGGGCAACTTTGCAGAGCAATTTCTACTAGCTAGTGAAAGTATTGCATTGTCTGTGTAGAAAATGACACGTTAAAGCTGCATGCCATGAGTTGGAAGAGCTTTACGTGAAAACTGGGTTTTGGCTACACATACAGTGACTGGTTTAACCAAATACCCATTTACAATTTATATAGCCTCCTAAACTTAAACACCTCTAATTGCCGACTCTGCGCACGTCCCCAGCTCCCTGCCGTGGCTCACATCCCTCCCTCTGTCTGGATTCATTCTACTCCCGCATGAACAGATCAGACTCAGCTCTAACTAAGGGCATGTTACCTCCCTCCTACTCCAGGCAGCCTTCCCTGATTGCTCCTGGTAGGTTTCTTTCTGTATCTATGATTGCCCAGCACTCTGTGTCTTCATATTCTAGGAAACCCAGCTGTGCACAGGTTTGTCTCCCCCATGGAAGGAGAGCTCTCCAAAACAGGATGCAGCTCACCACCTCCGAACATTTAACACTTCAGACAAGGCCCAGGGAAGAACAAGGGCTCAGCAAAAGTCACGCATTCAGTTGAAAACCAACGCGAAGTTGAAGATGTAGAAGATGAGAAGAAGTTTGATTCATATCTTCCAGACCCTCAGGAAAGCTTTGAAGCAGGGCCTCAAAGACAAGTAGGATCCAGACAAGTCAGAGGTCAGAGCATCAAGAACAGAGTACTAGTCCTGGTCTCTGCACTTGATGGTTGTGGAACCTTGGGAAAAATTGCATCTCAGGTTGCTCAGGTAAACCATGGAAATACCAACACCACCTCCAAATGTGGTGAGAATATGATGAGCTCACACACACACACATGCATACACGCGCGCACACATGCATACACACGCACATACACACACACACATTTCGGCATGGGTAGGTGTGGCCCTGCCAAGAGCATAGAATTTTATGGATATTCAGCTAATATTATAAGATAAAATAATAATACAAATGAAGATTAAACTCATGCATGTATCATTATTCATGGGTGGCAAAAATATAACAATAGATAAAGAGCATTCCTTATTTAAGATCTGGTATAATCCAGATCTATGGGGAGCCCTTTGGGGTATGAGTCTGGGGCTGGTGAGTTTCCTGGGATTTGTAGACATGTTCAGGTTCTATAAATATTGAAACAAAATGATGAGCATGGGCCCATTCATTGGTGTGTTCATTCTAGGCTGGGAGAGGCAAAGACAAGAGGAATTGGAATCACAGAAAGTCAATCCCCCAGCCAGACTTCAGAGGCAGTGAGAAGTAAGCTTAGGGGTGAGGTGGGTTTGTATCCAGTAAATAGAAATGTAGGAAAGTATGAAATTGAGTATTATTCCAACCTGGGAGAAACTAGAAGATCAAATACTTCTTTTGTCTCATTTTATAGGTAGGGAAACTGAGTCTCAAAGCAGTTAAGTGTCCTGTCAAGGCCATTAAGCCAGGGCGGGGCTAAGGCCATCAGGAAACTGGAGCCAGAGCCCAGGGGACCTGCCCGGCTCCTGAAACACCCAGCGCTCATTCTCAGCTCTGTCTGCCTTCAGCTACACTTCACATGGAAAGGAAGTAAATCTTCCCTTGAGCATATGATTATAACTAAGGGAACTCATCAACCAGCTCAGGCTTAGCAGGACAAATTAAGTGGAAGAAATTTAAATGGATAATTTGGTTGTAATTCACAGGAGCAAACGTGAGCTGCTAGCAGTTTATCAGGACAACTGAAAGTACTTTAGGTCAAGAGCCTTTCATCTGTGTCACCTCCTGCCTTCCCCTGTGTGCCCTCCTGACCTTACCTGTGTGCCCTCCTAACTTTATCTCTCTGCCCACCTGCTTTACTTCATTTTGTGTTGCCAGAGCAGAATACTCGAGACTGGTAATTTATGAAGAAAACAGGTTTATTTGGCTCACAATTCTGGTAGCTTGAAAGTCCAAGATTGAGCAGCTCAGACAGTGAGTCTCGTGCTACAAAATGGAAGAAGAAATGTTTGTGTACAAAAAGACCAAACCCCAAATGGACCGGCCTGTTCTCATGGTAACCAATGCAATGCCAAGAGACAGGATTAACTTCTTCATGAAGGATTGGCCCCATCACACAAACATCAGGCCTTACCCCCAACCCTGGCACACTGGGGATCAAATTCCGACATGAGTTGTGGCTGAAACAAGCCACATCCAAACCACAGCACTGTCTGGCTCCACCTGTCTCCCCATGGGGAGTGGATGCAGGGAGATGCGCCCGGCCTGAGGCATCTGTCCTTACTTCCATCTGTCACCTCCCCTCTCCCTTTCCCTCTGGACAATCGCCCTGAGCAGGATCCACCTGTAGCTGCTCCCCTCCTCTTTATCTCAGCAACAGGGGTCTCTCTGGAACAGGAACCTCACTCATCAAGCCTCTGTCTAAATCTCTCCTCACTGAATTGTAAGGAACTTACAGATAGGCTGCCCTAAAGACCACATCTGTCCGCAGAAGACTACAATTGTGAAATTTCATACGCGTATCCAGAAAGCTAATTTCTCTTGAAATTACAGAAGATTGTGACAACCAGGCCCCATTCCCATAAAGTAAAAGTAGAATAGAGCCGGGTTGCCGCTGTCCCTCCAGTGGGGCATGCACCGTCCTGGGAGGCTGACCAGAGCTGGTTATTCATGTCACCAGCTTGGTCCCTGTAGCCATGTCATTTGGCTGCTTTCAGCTCTCTACAACAGATTCCCAACCCTCACCTTGGTGTTCCAAGCACTTTCTCACTGACCTAAGCTCTGTTTTCCACATTCTGCCCTCCCTCAACACCTCTCAATGTCCACACCTTACACTCTGTCCCTCTCTCCCCACTTCTCATGAACTTTGAGCACAACCTCTTTAAGCCCTTTCCTAGCCAACTCCTATTCATCCCTCAAAACCTAGCACAAACGTCACCTTTTCTAGTAAGACACACACGGGGTGAATCTCACCCCTTCTCAGGCCCACAGAGCTCGGCACCTAGCAGGTGCTCATCAGCTGCTGTTATCGGATTTGCTCTTTCCTGTTGTTCTCTTTTGCTAAAAAAGAGATGCTATTAGTTGATGAAATCAGCTCATTTTCAAAATGGTCTTCTAAACATGATTACTGGAAGAATGCTCATATGCGTAGAATGAAATCGCTCATCAGTAGATCCCTACTGACTTTTGACTTTATAAAGTCCACCTCTTCCTCCCAGTGACTCGTGGGGCCAGGAAACATGGTTGTCCCTCGCTAGAATAGCATTTCGGCTCAGCACATGGCTTTGGTCAAAAAAGAGGATGTTAGTGGTGTTGAACCTTCTCGCCAGCATGCTAATTAATCCTGCTTTCCACGAAGACCATTCTGATGTTTGAGCTCTGCATCGTCCTTCCCACGTTGTCACTTCTAACACACAGCTGTGCACCAGTCATTAAAATCTTGTTTGTTCACTGAGATGTAACTTCCCCCTCAGAAATCTGACGGTCTCAACTTCATCAATTCATAAACCAATGGAGCTTTTCAAAAAGCTAATTTCTTAATTATGAACTCAGATCATTCATTTGTCAAATTACTTAACAGAAACAGAAACATCAGACAATTTACCTTCCTTAGCCCACTACACACACTGGACCATAAGCCTCTCACCAGCCAGACACAAAACTTCTACTTGATCCAACTTGGGAAAGAAAAAACGACCATGTCTGCTAACCTCTTGTATTTTAATGTGTAAACACACTAGTTACTCCCACAGCCAAGGACGAACAAGGGCAGAGAAGTTCACTGTCCCTTCTGATGGCTCCTGGCCACACCCAGTCATTGAGCACTTGAGGTGTGACTGAGGGACTAAATTTAAATGTAATTTAATTTTCATCAATTTAAATGTAATTTAAAAACTGATATTCAATTCTTTTATTGTGAAACCTGAGTCTTTGGAATAACTTGAGGGTGTGAATCTCCTTTTTCAACTGTCAATTTTATGAAATCTAAAGTTATATTAAGTAAGTCCCAATAAAAATTTAGCTGCCGAATCCAGATGTACTATATGTATGAATTATATACTAGATTTCAAAGGCTTAATATGAAACAAAGAATGTAAAAGATCTCCATAATTTTTATATCACAATGATATAAATTGGGTATATTGGGTTCAATAAAATATACTGTCAAAATCAACTTTGCCTAATTCTCCTTACTTTTTGAGTGTGGCAAGTAGAACATTGAAATTACATGGGTGGCTCAAATGATATTTCTACGGAGCTGAGCTGGCATAGAAGGAGGGTGAATGAAGTTAGATGAGCGATCGTCTCCCAGTGTCTCACATGAGGAGTGAACAGGCTGAGGGTGGGCTCTGGGGACGTGTCACCTGCCCATGCTCTGGCAATGAAGCTCAGCACAGCCATGTGGAGCCCAGATTTCCTGCCACCAGCCTCAGGATTTGTACTAAGTTTCATCCCAACATCTTCTGAATATATTGGACCATTCCCTTCAGTGAAGGTTGAACCAATGGGCTCTTGGGCATCTATAATGTGCACGCAGGATGGTTTAGGAGTCAGGAGATGGCAAATTCTCCACTGGAGAAGGGGCCATCTGAAGTTAAGATGAGCTAGTAAACATGAAAGTTTTTAAATTAAAAAAAATTAAAGGTTGGTTCAATATACGTAAATCTATAAATGTAATTCAGCACATAAACAAATTAAAGAATAAAGATCATATGATTCTCTCAATTGATGCAGAAAAAGCTTTTGACAATATCCAGCATCCCTTCATGATCAGAACACTTTAAAAAATTGGTATAGAAGGGACATTTCTTAAACTGATAGAGGCCATCTACAGCAAACCCACACCCAATATCATATTGAATGGAGTTAAATTGAAGTCATTTCCACTTAGATCAGGAACCAGGCAAGGTTGCCCATTATCTCCATTGCTCTTCAACATCGTAATGGAAGTTTTAGCCATTGCAAATAGTGAAGAAAAGGCGATCAAGGGTATCCACATAGGATCAGAAGAGATCAAACTTTCACTCTTTGCAGATGATATGATTGTATATCTGGAAAACACCAGAGATTCTACTACAAAACATTCAGAAGTGATCAAGGAATACAGCAAT
>CAUYON010005207.1:0-117155 GCA_963573935.1 Arctocebus calabarensis | reverse complement strand
CTTCCATTCTAGAGATACTTTGCTAAGGAGAACATGTTCCAGCTCCATCCATGTAAATATGAAAGAGGATAAGTCACCATCTTTCTTTAAGGCTGCATAATATTCCATGGTATACATGTACCACAGTTTATTAATCCATTCATGGATCGATGGGCTCTTGGGCTTCTTCCATGACTTAGCAATTATGAATTGGGCTGCAATAAACAATCTGATACTCTTATCTGACAATGCGAATGTTACTATTTTGCCTTACTATTATTACTATTGCTCAATATTTTGTTGCAGCAATAGTCTGATTTATTTTCTGAATGTATTTATCTTTGTTCCTTCCTTATGAGGTTTTTGTTTCTAGTTCTTATCTTAAACATTGTTCTTGTTATTAAATTTTCAGCCTTTTTAATTTTGTGAAAGCCAAAAGTGGAAACCAAATAAACATATGTATATGTAGAGAGAAAATTTAAAAAAGTTATTGCATAGATCTACAGAATTATTTTACTTTTATATTTAAGACAAATATGTGTAAACACAGAACTACTCTGGCAAAAATCCACCAGAACTTATTCTTGCCCCCGGTTTAAAGTTTCTAGAGGTTGATACAAATGTAAATACTCATTCTCTGTTAGCTTTTTTGAAAAGTTATCTTATTTAGCTCATCATAAGGCTTACTTGTCATTTGTTTATACATTTAGTCCTTTGAATAGACTACTCCTTTATTTTGAGTTGCACAAAATAAAACAAACACAAAAACACAACACTTGATTATGGTTCTAAAAATTAGGAAAAACAGTTGAATAATCATAACATTGCTTACCAAAATGTCAAGTATGATTCTTAGCAATAATTTTGAATAATTTTATCACAAATGAAACGATGGATAGCTATCCCAGCTGGAGCCTTCCAGCTCCCACTCTCAACAGCGCCCCCTCCCCCTTCCCTTCCACAATAGGCAGAGACATAGACAAAGACCAGCCCTTGGTTAGGTCCCTGGTTCTGGGGACTTTCCACCAAGCACAATGGGCTTGTGGGCTCATTTTATTGCTGTATGCAAGACAGCAAACCTATGGGGCATTCTCTCTGACTCTTTGCACTTCTTACCTCTGTCTTCCCCCTTCTCACAGACAAAGAACCCTTCCCATTCCTTTCTTAGGCTCTTATATTCACTTATCTTCTCCCTGAGGCTTTTCAGAGGCACCTTCCAGAGGTCCTCCATAGCACCCAGCACTACCAAGTTCAGCTGGCGCTGTCCTCCCCGTGGTCCCAAGACCACCCAAGACAGAGGTCCCAGGTCTGCACTGCCTTTCAAATGGACTTTATCCTGTCTTCAAAAAGTCTTTTGATTATCAAAAATCTCAACCACTGCCCAAACACTGATTTGCTGTTGAAAGGGGAGAAAACTGGTCAGTATTGTATAGGAATATCATATTATGGGAGTAGAAAAACAGACGTGAAAGAAAACAGGGTTTCCCCTTTTACCTTAGTGACAGCTATTGCTTTCACTCTATACGCCACTTGGAGACAGTTCATAAGGTGTACGAGGTGTCTTTCCTGTGTCTAGGGCAGGTGTGTGCTGTGTGTTCTAGTTACAGAAATGAAACTTTTACATCTGTACAATGCTTTAAAATTTAGAAGGCCAATACCAGATTTGGCGCTTCTCCATAATTTTATACGTGAACCATAAAGAGTAATATCTGAAAGGCAAAAGTTTACTGTTACTAATACAAGGTTTTTAGATTATTCATGATATTTTAACATCCGACACCCATGTCTATTAGCCTTCATTTGACAGATACATTTTATTTACACACAGACAATACATCAATGTATCCTTACAAGAAATGAGTAGTGGAATAAAAACTGACAAAATTTTTCCAAATTCTTAGCCTATTCAATATTTGAGGAAAGTATTTACTTTAAATTCTAAATACATTTGCATAATTAGGGTGCTATTCAAGATGATTTTTAATTCTGTGATCTTATGAGGACTTAACTAAAACCTGAAGTCTAAATAAATAAAATAAATCAGCGTCTTGCTTTCTTTCCATTTCCTTTTTCTTTCTTCCCTTTGTTTTTATTTCAGCCTTCTCTTACCAACCAATGAATTTGAAAGAACCAGATCCTGTGTGCATAAGGACTGAAATTAATTCTTTAGAGTTCTCTAGAAAACTGGGCCAAAAATTGGCATCTAAATTTTAAAAATGAGATTCAATCAATTAAAAATTAAATTCAGTGTAATTTTATTTCAACAAAAAACCAAGTCTTCTGCTGTAGTAGCATGGCTTCTGGGGTGGCTTTTCTCCTGTTTGTTCTGGCATATCATTAAAAAAAAAATAAGTAAGAAAAGTAAATTTCCTCTCTCTACCTCAATACACTATTTTTCTCCCAACATGGGAAAGTAATCATTTTGGAAGAGCATAGGTAAGAATGAGATATTTGGAAGTCTTGGAGAAAAAAAATAAAGAAAACATTGAAGAGGAGAAACAGAGCAGTGAGATGTTCCGAATGTTCACGATGTGTTCCTTTTAAAGAGAGAAGCACCATCTCCTGTTCTGTGCGGCCTCCCCCATGAATCCCCCCGAGGATTCTAGGATCTGTGCTGCACTAGATTACTCTCATGAGCCTGTGGGATGCACTGCTCCATTTCCTCTGGAACTGGAACTGGGCTTTGTAAGGAAATCAATCCCTTAGAAAATCTTGAACAGCCAACTTGCGTAAGTATTAAGAATAATTGAAATCTTTCCAACCTATTATAGAATTTTGATTTCAGGATGAGTGTGCTTTACATAGGTAAAGTAAATAAAAACTTGGCTTCTTTTTCTATTTTGTTCCAAAGCTGAATTTCTATTTATTTCATACTCCCAGATGGAATTAATTTGATTTCTAAATTTCAGTAAAAGTTAGGGAGTTTAAATTACTTAAAGCATTCCCCATATGCATTTGTGATTTTGAAAGGATAAATTATTATTTCCCTTTTAGGGCCTGAACTGTTGCCTTTTACTTTTGTAAATAAAAATTTTTCTCATTAAAGGAGCACGGAACCTTGAAAAGACTGCCTGACAGAGGTCTCACCTATGTGTTCCCAACTCTAATTTTGGTTGATTTTCCCCACTGTTGATAGCTGCTAACACTTTCACTTCATGATTTTCTTGTCTATATTTTACCTGTGAAATAAAAAGCCATTCTTACTGAATTTAAGTGCTTACTTGAAAATTCATGAAATATTTCAAATAAAGGATCCCTGTAGGGAGCTTTTTTGAACATAAAAAATCATTTATAATGTGAAATGCCACTTCTTAGTCTACGGTTTGGGATTTTTTAAATTTTGAGTTCTCAAAAGTTGTTGTATGTCACATACAGACATGGGTCATTACGTAAGTTTTGAGATTCACAAAAATCAAGAAATTTAAACAAATGAAGCCGTAATACTACGAAGACAAGCAAATTGAAAACTGCAAGAGTAAATCAGAAAGAACGCTCTTGAATATGTTTCTTGGAATTGGAATAATGGGCCATAACACAATCTCTCTCAAACTTTTGTATATATACATATATATATGTAAAATGTTTAATATATATAACATAGTAATATATATACACTATATCATATACAATATATAGTATAGTATATATAAATAATATTAGTAAATATATTATGTTATATATAGTTGTGATATATATTATACATATATAAAAAAGAGAAAGAGGAAAAGTTAATGGCTTGCTATGTTTTAATAATTAGTATAGGAAAGGAACTTAACCTTTTTTGAAAATCTGAAGAGTTTTGCAAATGTCAGAAAACAATATGATACTGCTTCCTTTAAAACAATAAAGAAAATGTGAGAATGGGATTAAATTCAGAACTAGCAGTTACTCTTTCTCATTTGAAGTATAAGTTTAAAATAAATTCTTGTACTGTTTTAAAAAAACAATGTTTTTGAAAGATCATTTTGGCCAATATTTTGTGATATAGAAACCCATTCAAAAATTAGCAAGTGTCATTATTGGGCAGTGGGAAGAAACACTAAGACCCAGTAGAAAACCACAGTCTTGTGTCACCAGTGGCACTAGCATATCCAGTGATCTTGATGAAACACCTTAACTTTCATCCATCTATGACTCAACAACTATTATGCTTGCCTGGCCTACATAAGAAGAAGACAATTTTTACTTGAACTGAATTTAAATAGCTAACTATCCTGTTTATAGGCTCTTCCGAAAAACCAAAGTAATAATAAACCTCTCAAGATTAATGCAGGGTTAAGAGGAAAGTGTTAAAAAAAAATAAGACTTTGGGAATTTTACAATTGCAACTCAACAATAAAGTTCTTGCAGCAAAAATCTAATCGAATTGTACTACTGCTATCTGTATATGTCATCCTACCTACATGAATTGTTCAATACAGGGCTGCTGTGGTCCCAACCCTTATCTCCCCAACCTCGCATTGTGTTTCACATAGTAAAAGAAGAAATAAATATATTTGATTTCATCATTGGGTGGTTTGATTAATGGAAATATTATCATTTTATTCTATTGCCTAGTGATAGGTAAGAATAAATCAACCATTATCAAATGGTAAAAATAATGCATCTGACTAATGCTGTTCACATAGATTTTGAACAGTTTTGAAGTATAAATTATTATGGAGTATGTTCAACCTCACAAATCATCAGGGAAATTCAAATCAAGATCACAATGAGGTATCACCTTACATCTATTAGTATGGTCGTTACTAAAAAGAAAAAAAAGATAACAAATGATGACAACCATGTAAAAAAAGGGGGGGCTCTTGTGCCCTGTTTGTGGAAATGTAAACTGGTTACAGCCATTATGGAAAGCAATATGGAAGCTTCTCAAAAATTAAAAATAGAACTACCATGTGACTGAGCAATCCCTCAGCTGGGTGTTTTCCCCAAAGAAATGAAATCAGCACCTCATAGAAATCTCTGCACTCACACATTTGTTGTAGCATCACTCACAATAGCCACCACCTGGGACAACCCAGGTGCCCATCACTGGATGAATGGATAAAGAGCACATGATGAACACATATACGATGGAACCTACTTTTGATATTTTTGACAACATGGATAAAACTCATGGACAATAGGTTAAGGGAAATAATCCAGGTAAATAATGATAATAGTAAGTTATTTCATATATCTGTAAAATCTAAAAAAAAAGTAGACTACATAGAAGTAGGAGTAGGAAAATGGTTAACATAGCATAGGTGGAATGGGGCAGAAAATTGGGGATATACAACAAAACTCCAAAGTTGAAGTTATATAAGGAGAATGAGTCTAGAAATCTATTGTGCAGCATGAGGACCACAGCTAATAATATTGCATGTATCCTGGAAATTTGCTAGAAGAGCAGATTTGTGGTACTCACTTACACACAAAGTATGCCAGTCACAATTTATGTTAATTTGCTTGAGTGTAAAAATCATTTTATTCTGAATCTGTATGTCAAAAAATCATGTTGTATACCTTAAATATACACAATTGAAAAAGGGAAAGGGAAAATGATGAAAAAATAATATTTACTATGTACACAGATTATACTTTTATCAAAATAGCTAAATATGGCTACTTCATGGACTGCTGTACATTTTTAGACTGACTTTGAAATTATGTTTTCTCTTTTTAAAATGTAATGGAAATGAATTTTGTACTATATAGTACTTGTGTCACTGTATCCTTCTTCCATTAGGTGTTATTAGGATTGCTATTCTGAATGGTGTAGGATTTTTCAAACATAACATATACTAAGAAGTATTTATTTTCCTTCCCGCTGGTCCCTGAATGATAGGGAAAACATACCCAGAGAAAATGTCAGTCGTAGTCTCAGTATTTCATTGCTATCCTCAGTGGGGAAAAAAAATACTTCCTACTTTGAATATGAAGAATTGGCTAATTTTTCACAGAATGAAAAAATTGTCAGTATCTTGAACTCAGAAAGGAAGATGGCAGTTATTTCAATTCAACTACTTCAGTATTGCAGGAATACTTATTTGATTCAACCTCTCACCAACCCCTAAATACTACTATCATGGTGCTGCTTTAGAAAGCTCAACAAAAAATGATATGTCCTTTGTAAAATGCAAAGAAAAGAACTGGCTTCTATTTTCTATACACAGCTGATCTTTTCAGATCTAAGCTCAGTGGGGTTTCAGTTTAGAGTGCTAAGGTATCACTTCTCTTTACTTACGGCATTACAAGAGCCTCAGAGAGAGATAGCTATGTAGTATCTTGGCAAAACAATATTGATCTCCTTTCAACAATGAACAGAGGTCAGCTTTCCATCTGGGTACTTATACATCTGACTTGTACACCTAACACCATTAAAATCTATTTGAGTGCATTAGTGGAAATGGATTCTACTATGTGGTCTCCTGGGAACCCTACTAGGAAGCAAGAGAGTACTATGAAGACAGAGACTTTTAAAGACATTTAAGGCAATTTTGTTGTCATGCCTTAACTTCATTCCCAATGGCTAACTGGAGTTAATCTAATTAAAATAATTTATGATGCTCAGGATTGGTACCAAGGAGTCAGGAGAAATCTCTCTCTAGGGGGAGAGAAGCATAACTCATAAAGAACTCACTTTTCTGAAAACACAAAGAAAATTTAATATCACAGATCTGGAAGATAAAGTGAAATATACCTTATCCCTATGATTCAAATTACTAAAGTAGATCACCTGACACAATGCTCATTTACTACCTTGCAGGATCTACAGCCTTGTGGGATGATAAGAAATTTATTTTGCCCAAAAGTAGTGCCTAATATTTTGAATTTGATAAAAGAAAATTTTAGAGCCAAGAGTAACTGACCCAACAGTTTGCTTAGATAATGGTCCTACAAAATATAACTGTGGCAGGTTTTTAGTACCATGTCTATATGAAATTCTGATGAAAATGCCCACGTACTTAGTAATCCTCAAAGGAACTTCAGTAATTCTTGAAAGAATCTAAAATGTGAGTGCAATATGCTTAAAAAAATAGTTGATGACTCATCACAGACCTTGTATGGTGTTCTTGTGGCCTTGCCAGAATAAACTCTGACTGAGAATGGGATTATTCCCTCAGGTTCAGATATCTGATTGGATACTTCATACCCTTGCCAAGGGAAGTTCATTTGATTTCTGGTCTGAAAAAATGTGAAGGCCATTCCTTCACTACTCTGTACTACTGCCTAAGGGTGAGTAAACATGAATCATTGAATCATTTTTGCAGCATTAAAGACAGTAAACAAAATTTTACCTGTTTTTAAATGAGCCAGTTCATTTTTCCTATGAGATGATCATACCTCTTCTTAGGAAACACAAAACAAAACAAAGCACACAGGCTTCAGAATGATTTTTATGATTTTAGTATTTTTCTGATAATTACTATAATCTCAAAGCAAAATATTGACCTTGTAGTTGTGAGAATAGTAATTTCAGAATGCCTAATAAATAATGAGACATAAGTGCTTTTTCCAAAGCTATTAACATATCCAAAATGTGTGTAAATATGTGGGCCATCAAATCACTTCTGATTACATGAAAAGCTAAAATGTCAACTAAAATATATGAATGCATTTTATTTTTCTCATAATGTATTAGATCTACTTTAAAGTAAAATCAGAATAAAACATAAAAATAATAGATTAAAATATAACATTTATATCTCATGTTAGTAGCTAGGAACCAGTCTGCATAAATACTATTATACTGGGTCTTAATAGCTGAATGTTTAAACAACCAATGAGATTATATTAAAAAAGAATTGACAAGTTATATTATTTGGGAAAAATGTAAGTTTTACCAACATACTTAATAATCTGATTTTCAACTTAAAATTATTGAACAGACACCCTTCTAAAACATAATATCTGCACTTTTTTTTTTGAGACAGAGTCTCATTCTGTGTCCTGGGTAGAGTGTCATGGCATCACATGGCATCAGAACTTACAGCAACCTGAAACTCTTGGGCCGTAGAAACCCTTTTCCTTCTGTCTCCCAAGTCGCTAGAACTACAGGTATCCTCTATAATGCCTGGCTAGTTTTTCTATTTTCAGTAGAGATGGGGTTTCACTCTTGCTCGTATGGTCTTGAACCTCAGAGCTCAGGCAATGCGTCTGGAGTGCTAGGATTACAGACATGAGTCACCTCACCCAGTCACCGCATAAAATTAATCAGTGATTAGGATCCACACTCTTACACATAGTTTTTAAAAGTTAAGGTATAAAATACATCCTTGGTTACACATGTAAGTTAGATAAAGGTTGCTTTGAGCTTGAAATCTGGCAGTAGTCTACTTTTCTGTTAAAATCCCAAACATAATCTCAATAGGAAAAATAACCCTACAGATGATTTTTTAAAAAATAAGATTATTACTACAGTGGAAATGATTAGAATATAAAATTTCGGTCAATAAAATTTTGTATGAATGAAAATTATTGGAATGAACTATGTTTGAAATATTTGCACTTGGTATGATATCTCAAACATGAAAATGGAAATCTGTGCTTTTTGCTTTCTGTAATTCTGACTTTTAAAATTAAATATATATGTGCCGAGTGTATGCATTTTTTTACATTTGTATAAAAAGTAAAAATAACAGTAAACCTTTTATAAAGATAACATTAAAACAAAAGAAATAAAAAAGGAAACCAGAGAATGAAAACTAAACATAAAAATGATTAATTTTAACAATCATTAAACTCTGTTTAGTACCATGAGTAAATGTTTTCACTGCGTGTTCAGTAACCAAGGCTTGTCTAAGTTTCTTTTATACCATATTTCCTATTAGCATTGTCAGCATCAAGTTCTAAGAATTCTAAGAAAAATTAATAACAATGATGGTTTTTTTGGAACAATGATGATTTTAATGGCATCATTATTATGAACTGAAATGTTAGAATAAAGTAGGGTATTTATGATTTTCTCTCCACTTTTCTTGCAACATCATGACAAAGGCACATTGTGCTAATAGACTGCCATTTTGTCATGCTCCTCTTCAGGATTTTTGAAGCAATAGCTAATGAAACAAATACTATCAATTTCAAAAGCAACATAGTGTGTTTTGGTAATATCTATTTCTGTATAGAAGCCACCTGAAATGGTCACAGCTGAGCCTTTCATATTTGGCATTCTTACACAAATTCAAACCTTCTGTTTGGCATTTCAGAAGAAATCTCGATTTATCCAAAATTAAAGAGAAACGATTAGCTCCAGATCATTTAGAACTTGTGTTCATTGGTTACATGGATGTTGCGTTGCATTCTAGCTGTTGGATAGAGACTGAGTGCAATGTTCAAAAACTGTTGCGAAAGGAATTATAAGGCCTATCTCTTTTTCAAACATTTTTCGGACTGTGATTGTACAATTGGATTTTCTTGGAGAATTCTTTTAACCCTTAAAGGTAGTCTAAAATTACCTACACCATTCTTTAAGATATAATTGGAATTCAGAGTTGAATTTTGAAATCACAAACAAGTTGTGAGAAGGTAAATGATTTTTCTGGTCATGATGTGAGTTCACGTCATTATCAGTTCCAGTCCATGACAACCCATGTGTGATACGCAGAATACACATAAAACAGCAGGAGCACAGGTGACGATGGTGGCAGATACACAGATGTCACCTGGGAGAGAAGTCTGCATCCAGATGACCAAAATCTTAAGTTGTTTTGTACTAAAGTTGGACATTTTCAACTGTGGCTTAATCACCCATATTGGATTCAGGAAAAGCTCTTTTGTGTTTCTAGAACCTTGTCACCCTTCTTTGATCCATTGCAGAGAAGGAGACTAGCTGGGTAGTGTGCTCTTTTTAAAAAAGCTTTTCATGTTCCTGAAAGATGGTTATTCTCACCAAAAGCTTTCTATTCTAATGACTAAAAATAGTCTGCTCCACCCTCCAGCTATAGTTCACAAAAGTTGTATTCACGCTTTAGGGTTTACGTTCCTTAAGTCCACCTCACATTTTTACATTCTTTTTCAAGACCTCAGTGGCGGGAACAAGGCTCACCGGAAGAACAGGGCTTTTCCCGCCTCTCACAGAGGAGAGACTCCTGGGGCGGCACATCCCTATGACGTGAAATGGAAGCCCCAGCGGCCATTTCAAGGCGCTTCACCATCTTCCCTACTCTACTGTGCTGTTGTCTTTTTCTGTTCTCATTTTATTCATCCTCTTTCTTGTGGAACTTTCACTTCAGCATGTGCTGGGATATGATTACATTTCCTTCTTAGTATGTACTGGAAATCATAATGGCATAACAATTGACCTGAAGATACCAAGGGGTGAGAGATCCTGACATCTTACTAAATTTTAAAAAAACAGCATTGGAATTATAAAGAGCTGGAAAAAATAATGTTATGAATGTGTTTCTGGAACTGTGCATGTCATTTAGGAAAAAAAATGCAGAAGTATGAACATCAAAGACAGTCGTGAGAGGAAAGCAACCGGAGCCCTCAGAGGAAATCAAACTTGCTGGCACCCTGACCTGGCACTTCCACCCTTGAAAAATGTGAGACAATAAATGTCTGCTACTTAACAACAACAAAAACACATCAATGAGGTGACTGGGATGAAAAATGAGACTCCATGAGATACACTGGAATAACAACAAAAGTTAATAAGCAGTTTCCTAAGTGGAATAATTAAGGTTTATATCAGAGCTTTCTATTTGCCAAGTAGGGCTGAGCAAGCCGGGACAGTCCTTCAGCTGAACATGCCTCCAACCAGGACTCACTCGGCCCAGCCCGCCCATGTTCTCTGATAACTGGCTTCTCCATGATTTTAGGGATACACACAGAACTTCCATCTCTACATTAGGCCAGTTAGTTTCCATCAGTTTAGGCTGTCACAATAATTAATGATCTCTTAGAACCCCCTGGACAAATTTTCATAGAAACACTAGTTTTCTACATCAAAAACTCTGTAGAACTCCATAAATGCACCCTATGTATAAATAATTCCCTAAAATTAGGTATAAGGTATTTCTAAAAGAGTGCAGGAAAATAATAAAACTACAGAATAACTTGACCCTTCAAAGAAAAAGTAGAATAATTTCTTCTGAATGTGGTCTCAGAAAGAAAAATAATGCAGAACTCCAGTATGCTTATTCGCATCTTTGCCTAGTGCATTCTACCTACGAACAACTTCCACCACCTGCTTCCCCCTTGAAATCCACTCCCTTCAAAATGACACTCAAAGGCAGATTCCCGTGTTCTGCCTGCAATTATCTCCTTCTTCCTCTCTTTCTCTTCTCTTACTCTCAGTTAATCCCTGCTCTTTGCTTCTCATTGCTAAATTTAGAATATGTATTTATTATCCATATACATTTGGTACATAACTATTTGCTATAAATATGGTTGTGATCACACATCAAAGATAGGTAGATACACATATGCGTGTGTGTGTATTATAGGTTAAAATTGATATTAGATACATATACACGTGGTATTGTTCTTTTGAAATACTTCTTTGGTTAACTAACTTTGTTGGTTCACATTTTATAAGATATTTCACTTAGGGAAGGTTCATAAAAAGAACCATATTGTTCTTGTTACCAATTGAACTTACAGCACAAAACAGAGTTCTAGAACATAGTAGGTGCTTAGTAAATATTTGGTGGCTAAAGAAGTATGCACTCTCACCATTTTTAGCATAGAACATTCCATGTCTTTATTCAGCTTTGTTACCCTTAACCATTTAGCATATGGATTCCCTACTCTAAAAACAAAATCAAAATGCCCCTTTCCTTTATCTCCTTTTTATATATTAATTTTATTTATTTTTATTCTATCTCCTTTAGAAAGTTCACATTTTCTAGGTAGATAATACTTCCACATTAATATTTTACACAACCCTATTTATGATATTGTGTGCATTTCAATAGGTAACTTGATAACTCTTTTCAAATGTTTGCTGGACAAAAATAACTGGCATCTAAAAAATCAAGGTATTTTAGTTCAAACTACGTCAAAATGAAGAGCTAGCACTTACTGAGTTTAAAAAAAGAGAGAAAAGGTAAGATTATCACAGGGAGAACACAGGAATTTGATTCTGAGCAGGAAAATCTGAAGGTAATGTCAAGACCTGTCAGACTTTCCAGTGGAGATTCAAATGAACACCTGGATTTCAAAGAGGAAGTAGATCTTGGAGGTATAAATTTGGAAAATTGTTTGTGTGCAGATGGAACTAGATAAAATTATCTATGAAATAAATGCAGATAGAAAACACTTGACTACTCTGCCCTAAGTTATTCCAATATGTTAAACCAGGATGTAGGGGAAGATGCAACACAAATAGAAGATTCATGTGTTTCAAAAGAGAAGTAAAAATATTGTTGAAGTAAAGAGGAAATTATAACTCTACAAAATTTGAGTGAGAAGGAAAAAATGAATAGAGAAGAAATCCGTATGTTTGGAAAACTTTTCCTTGATCTGCACAGAGGTGTTTTTATGTGAAAAAGGGCTAGCATTTAATCATGGTAAGTTCAGGAGTGAATTGGGGAAAGAAGAATAAAAGGAGAGAAATAAGAATGGGCAATTTCTTCAATAGTTTTGCACCACAGGGAAGTAAAAAAAAAAAAAGGTCAATAGTTGAAAGAGACGTAGGTCAAACAAAAGTCTTCTTCAAGATTAAAAAAAAAAGAAAAGAAAACACACAAACATATATTGTACGCCATTGAGAATCATCCATTAGGCAAATTTTGATGATACTAGAGAAAGAGTAAAGAAAAGACCATAATCTTTGAATAGGTGAGAATGTTGGGATTAAAAGTTTGAACACATATCTATTTAGAAACAGAAGACTAGCAAGTTGTGTCAGAGTTCAATGGCTTTTCAAAGCTATACTTACATCTCAAACTTCCAATAAGGTCATAGGGAAGGGTCTTTTAAATAAAACGTGGAATATGTGTATCACATCGAATGGAATAAAAAAAATGGATATAGCACTCACAGTAAAAGCAAGATACTCTTATTAATCTCTTTTTTTTTAAGTTCTAAAGTGATACCAACTTTATTATCTGAGATTTTGGAAGAGTGTCTAGGCATGTGTGTGACAACACACTTCTACTCAGAGTCTGAAACAGGTGTCAAAGCATGGCTGCTGCATATTCATGTTCTAACTGCCCTCCTAATGACGAAATATGAATTTAGACATATCAGATCATAACATTCCACAGAAGAATTGAATGGCATCTTTATCACCCTTTTTCTTCAGCATTTGGAGGCCCTTGGATAAATTCCCAGAACACTGAGCATGGTCTCAGTGTAAAATGAGAAAGGGAGGGAAGGGTGAGGGAGAAAGAGAGAGAAAAAAAGAAAGAATAAGATTTTCTTTGGAGGAAACAAAGAACAATTATGGAGACAATCCATTAATCAAAAACAAATTAGATCTAACAGAAATATTTGAGGCTATACAAAAAGACTTTGAAAAGGATAAGATATTCGTAGTCAGGTTATAAACTTGAGAATAAAATTTATTTAAATTAGGCGAGGGCCCATTCAGAAAATACCAGAATTAAGAATAAAGGAGGTGAGTGGATGGTAGAATTGCGAATTGTCTTGATTTCTCTGCACATTTCAAGAAATAAGACCAGTGATGAGTATTGTCTCCTTTTCACAAAGCCTTCCACTAACTAAATTATGTTTTGTTTCCCATCATTCCTGAGTAAATCAGGGCCAATGTTCTTGCCTGTTGAGACAACTTGACTCATGTAGAAAGGCTCAGTTTGGTTTAAAGATCTAGACCCAACAGTCTAATGACTGAAAATGGCAGGGAACGTGAGTGGTGACTCTTAACGAGATCTTTACCTGCTGAGGCGTGGTCTGGGTTACTTCGGGCTTCTGTTCTGGCCTTGTATGTAGGACAAGTGTAGGACTTTGCTCTCCATACTGTAATTGAAATTGAGGACAACTGCTATTGTAGTGTTAAAACTAGAATCACTCCTTCCCTTCAAGGCATTCCCAGATCACTCTGCCCCCGTTTTGGTTAGAGGCAACTATCTTCATGGCTCTACTTTTGGAGATCAACATCCTTTCCCTTCACCAGATAAGAAGATTATCCCCTGATCAAAGATTGGAACAAGCCACATGTATCACATTCCTCTTCCTGCTGTACCAAATGTTTATCATCTATGTCCATAGCAAAAGTATCTTGGCTGTTTACAATTAATACTTTTACTTGTAATAGCTTGAAAAGCAGCCAGTACCCAGTAGCTATACCAGATCATGAAATTCCGTTAACACACTTGTGCATTTGCTTCTAGTTCTTCCATACATGTTTACTGGATATTCTGATGAACACGAGGAATAACACTGAACAAAAACTCAACCCATCTTTGCCTGTTTAGCGCTTACTATACCCTCAAGACAAAAGTCTAGTAACCGGGCAGCCCTCAGTTCTCACTCTACTGCTATTGGGAAGTGATACCGTCTTTAGGGTTGAGAAACTCCACAGAGACGTTCCCTCATCCGTAAGGTGTGTACCTTACCTTCTCACATGGCTCCAGTGCTCTATTTTTATTCTAAACTTCTCTTCTTATGTTAAATTCTTGAAAGGCCAAAAGTAAAAATGATGTCAACAAGAAGGCAACAATGACAGCAATACCCTCTCTGATGCTAACAATACCAGGAGAAGCTGAGAGAGGCCCGGGGCTGAGGGCACATGTCCACCATAGGCACACCCGAGACCTGAGCTCCCAACTCCATGTCCGTATCTTCATTTCGCAGATGACAACTCTGGATTCAGAGTCTTCCAATAGTTCCCAGGACTCACCGTGCAAACGCGCACAGACAACCACTCAGATTTATCACACTCTGTGGGCACCACTCTTTACTCCAGCAAACTGCCTTGCATACAGGTGAAAGACTCTTTCCTGGATTCTAAAGACCTTACAGCGAAATTGAGACACCTGAAGAGTTAATAGATTTAAGTCCCTGGTGGTTTTGCTGAGACTCTCACTCAGGACATGTAGACTCCAGTGCAAACACAGAACAGCAGGGACTTACAGGGCGTTATTTTAACCATGGATTGATAATTGAATACCTTTGTCTAAATTCCAGTCTTGCAAAGCTGTTGGATTCCACTTCTACTATTGGATTGTGACCTGTCAGGATATCACTGCTTCCTTGACCACCCCTGATGGCAGAGGCCCTAAATAAAGACCCCTGGGAATGGTGAGCATGATTGGATAGCCCCAGCTGCTGCGGCTGCCTGCTCGCGCTAAGCAGACTTTCCTTGCAGTGTGTGTCATTTTTAGACCTTGGCATGATAAAGACTGAGCAGGCAGTTAACAGCTCTAATTATGTCCAAATCCTCCAGGACTTAGTAACTGTAGGCAGCGAATGAGCTTGGAACTTCTTTGCAGGCTAGTTGACATTCTCACTCATTCATTTAGCGAACATTTACAGGGGCCTAAAACACGCTCAGCTGCAGAGTTGGCAGCAGACAGGCAAGTGAGGGCAGAGGAGAGACTCAAAAGTAAGAAGAGGAGCTTGTGCCCAGCTTCTCGCGGTGTGTTCTTTTGTTCCCATATTGCACTGTTTCATTAACGCAATAAATGACTAAACCACACCTCAACAAATAATAATTAGAAAAAAGACCAATGTTGATGTTTAGAGCGAAGATATTCAGGTAACCTAGAATGCAAGGCATTTGTTATTCTTTCATTCCTTCATTCATTTAATCAGTCAAAGCCTACTAAGTAAAAGTGTGAGAAAAGCAAAGAGTAAAAATGATTTGGTAATTATATTCCAAGAAGGACTAACTCAAAAAGTTCTCATAACAAATGCTAGTATTTGAAAAACATTAACACCTGCCAAGAAGGAAAAATAAAAATCTGGGGATGCCTGGCTCATAGAAAGCACAAGTTAGCCAGGCAGGCAACCCTAACTGCTGGTTTAGGAATCTACCCTGGCAGGTGACAATGAACCACTGCAAACTGACCAGTTCCTGGAGTGAAGGACAGCGAGTTGGAGGCCAGAAGGGCCAGCAAAGGAAGGGAGAGAGTTAATAGCAACTGAAATGGATTGTGCAACCGGCAGTTTTCCTATAATCCTCTCACGGTTGCAATGAAATAGACACGTAGCACATCCCGCGTTGAAGCAAATGAAGATGTATCCGTTGGGAGATGAAATAATTTGACTCAACAAGGACCTGGAGCATGTCTCTACCCAGGTTCTACATTACGTCTGTAGTGCATTTGGCTGTGCACTTAGTTCATGGGCTAGTTCTCTTTCCTCCTACTATGACTAAGCAGAAGAAGTGCATGAATCCATGAGAACAAATCCACAAAACAAACACTAGACCTGAAGGATTTAGCTATGATTTTACAGAAAATTTTGTTGTATTGAGCTCTGACCATTTCAGGCAAGTCTGTTTATTTCTGTTTCAGAAATTGAGACTAAACATAAGCTCAAATCGGCCTGGATAGGTTTTGGAATTTTAGATAACGATGGAAGGATATATTTAATGGTGAATAGTAAAATGCCATATGAGGTTAGGATTTTGGCACTTATGCATGTAAGGGAATATTCACATTTCCTTACCAATGTAAGGAATCTTTCTTCTTCCAAACACTATTGAATAATATTTTAACATATCTGGAGAAAATTGAGAAGACAAATTCTTTTTCTCTGCATTGACAAATATATATTTTTTCATTTATATTTGCAACCTATATGAAAATATCATAGTGCATATATTGGTATCTTTAAGTATATTTACCTGGAAATTCCTCAGAATACTGCAAAATATCAAATGCTGTGTTTTCATTTTCTAAGTTTTAAGAAATTCATTTAATTCTTTTTGAAAATGTGCTAAATCGAGCAGCAGTAACAAGAGTGATTTATTGTTTATGGATGAGAATTTCACAGCATAACTTATTAGATGGTTATTTACAGTGTCCTCTGAGTGTTTTATGCATGTTTCCAAAATTTTTATTTTTTCTAATTTTAGGGATGCCCAAAAAAAGGAGACAGACAGGCAAAGTTTAGTTGGGTGTTCTCTAGCTATAAATTTTCCTTGTGTATTTAGAAGTTCCATCTCTACTTTGTTTTTAGAAACTAAAATCTGTTAAAGGTTTGGATAAGTATTTGGTAAAATATAAATAAATTCTGGTAATTAAAAATGCATTTTGCTTAACAAAAATAAAAGGCAATGATATTGTGTGAAAAACTGTCTTTTATTTGTGTATTTTTGTCTCTCTTTCAAAAGCAATGGAATTATCGGCTCCTTGTTTAATGACATTCTACTAGAGTCATGTTTACCCTCATTTTTAATACACCAGTCAAGAACCATAGTGGAAATATTCGTATCTCCAGTCTTGGTCTTGGGAGATCGCTGCGTTTGTTCACCTCAGCCAACGGTGGCCGCAGCATTTTCTTCTCCTGCAAGAAAGTCTGGCTTTAGCAAACTACCTAAACTACCTGTGATTCTGTTAAAGCTTCCACTTGGATGATATAAAACACTGTTGCTGAGGACTTGGAGTGTTAGAAATCACATTGAAATTGATGGAGAACAAGCTGGTCTAGTAGCAGCAAATATCTTATCGTAAAAATCTGGAAAAGAATGTAAGGAAAGTTTCCACAGAAAAGAGAGGGGGTCTTGGGGACTAATATCTTGGCTCTCTCTGTACGTATGAGGTGCTGCTCCCTCCCCAAGGGGAAAGCCCCTTGTCACACAGAGTCTTTTTTGCTGACGTGAAATGGAGCATGCCTCCGCCTTCTTAGCACTGAGCAAGGCTAAGATTTTCACATCCAGATTCCACTGGGTTTTAATCCGCTTCTCCACTGCCAGCTACCCATGTCCAAGCTGGGGCTCCATCTGGATCCTCAGTTGCCAAGGCAATTGCCTTTCTACCATCAATTTATCTGCCCCAAATAAGCTTCTCTCTTCAATGAGCGAGTGTTACTAGACAGATCTGCAAATTTTGCAGGAAGACAGATTTCTCTTTAAACATTGCAGGTTCTGCAACACTTCAACCAATTTAGGTTAAAGGTCAGGATAATGTGCCCTCTTTTTTTTTTTTTTTCCTAAATCTCTCTTCTCCATTAGCCCACATGTAGCCCAGAAAAGAAGTGAAACATTCTTTCTCAGGAGAATACTAAGGGCAGTGACCACTGTAAGGGTGATGGTGAGAATAACAGCAGCTGGCATGCACAGGTGCCTACCATGTGTCACTCCTTAATTGAACATTTGACAGACACTGTCTGCTTTCATCCTAAGAAATAGGGACCGTTGGCCCTCCTATTCTTCAGCTGAGCATTTGAAGGTTAGAGTCATTTGCCCAAGGTTGGCCAGCTCCCAAGTGGTGCTAGAATTAGAACCCACTTCTTTCTAACCCTGGGCTCAGGCTTTACATAGCATACAACACTTCTTTATTAGGGATTTAATGATTAGCATATAATAAGTAGCCACATCTTAAGATATACAAATGTTATACCATTTAACATTTTCCTGAATGAATTTCACAAGTTGGTTTTCTCACATTACTACAGAACTGCTCCAGACACTTGGGTCCTCTTTAGACACTTGTATTGCCCTGGGTCAGCTTTCTTGGAGATGCCTAATTTTCACTGGAGAGCTTTGCTTCTTGTGAGCAGTGTTAACTCATTCTGTCACCCTGACGCTTTCACATCTGACTTCTGTCCTGTGCTTCTTTGTGGTGGACAGAGGAAAAGGTTGAGAAATGTAAACAAAAGTTAGGAAGATTTAGGTGATTATTCTTGGATATATTCAGATACTAAGGAGATTGTAATGGTCAGAGTTACATACACAGAAAGGGTTTGGGCAGCAGGGAAGCAGTGATTCAGAAATCAGAGAGGGAATGGGCCTGAACAGAGAGGCCCAGCATGGCTCTCAGAAGGGGAAAGACTAACAGAAAACCTGTGAGGTCAGGACTCATAGTTACCATTGTGTATCAGAAGACAGGCCGTGAGGGTTGTGGGGAAATGTCTAGAAAGAGGAATAGTGGGGAAACTGGGGCTGTAGGACAGGTAAGGTTCTGAGGAATAATGTCCAGGGGAAACTATGAATGAACAGTCCATGAGAAGGTAAACTGCCCAATCAGAGACGTGCAGGGAATAAATTACTGACTCAACAGTACAGTGCACACTCTGGAAGCAGGTCTTGTGTGTCTGTGTGTCCCAACGCTAATACTTTGGCCCCATGACTCCTGGGCCAGCACCTCCATTTCTTCACTGCAGGCTTCCTGTGCGTGCAGCAGGCAAATAGCTCCAGCCTGAAACAGGGCTGGTGCGTGGTGCTCAGTGAAAATAGCTCCGTTGGCTTTTTTTTTCTTTTTTAATTAAGTCATACTCTTTGATTTCATTTTTTTAAGTATTAAGTTGTATATTAGTTATTAATTATTGGCTTTTGTTATTTCAGAGTATCTGAGACAATCAATTTCTTTCAAATACTGTTTTTGCTGCAAATTGTGATATACTATGTCTTCATGATGATATAGTTTCCATATATCTTTTTTGAAGCAGGAATTAATTATGAATATGCTTTTTGCATTTCCAAATATGTAAAATTTTTATTTTGATTTTTTAATTAACTTCTAACTTGAATATCTTGTGGTCAAATTAATGTTGTCTATGTTATACCTACCCATTGATCTTTGTTGAAACTTACATTTTAGCCTACATTGTGACATCTATAAATGCCCCAATGGGCCTGAGAATTAGACAAACTTATTATGTGGTCAATATAAATCTTTGCTGATTATTTTCTCCCTGATTAGTTAGCTGTGTTGTAGTCTTGTACTCTGATGACAGATTTGCCAAATTTTCTCCATAGATGTATTAATTTTGATTTTATAAATCCTGACACTTATTGGGTACAAGTATGTTTATAGTTATAATTTCTTAATAAACTTGATCTTTCATTTTCCTGATTAAAAAAGAAAGAAAGAAAGAAAATAGCCCCGACCTGAAACGGGGCAGGTGAATGGTGCTCAGTGAAAATAGCTCTGACCTGAAACAGGCCTGGCACGTGGTGCTCAGTAAATGGAGCCGCCATCACCAACCATCCTCTGTGACTAATCCAGGACTCACAGGCAGCCACTCTGTTACTGATTCTCTCACGGTTGCCTTTCTGTACTTGGTTTTCTGCATTTAGCATATTTTACTTAAAGCATCATAGCCAGAAATGGATTGACAATTTTCCTCATAGACACCGAGGCCTTTGCCAGAAAGGACCCTTTTATTCAACACCATTTTCATATTAACACTAAACTTTACACATTGAGGGGATATATATATATATGTATATACACACACATATACATATTTAAGGAGTAAAAGCTTGGATTAACTCAGAGGCAATGAAGAGGCCAGGAAAGAAGTGAAATCCAATCGTCCTATACTTGTACTGTCTGAAGTGATGATGTGCATGTGGTAGAAAAGGGAGGAGTCAATTATTGGAAACAAAAAATAAAGTGAATCCTGAGTAACTATGAAATTGACAGCAAAATTGGTTTAGAGAAAGTTGAGAAATTAAATTATGACATGGCCACTGATGGACATGGGCTTGCCATTGAAGTGAACTAACGGGAGAATATGTTTTCTCCATCGTGTAACCTGGAGATTGAGAGGAAATAAGCATGGTGATAATAGTAAAAGTGATAAAAGTTGGGGTCACATGCCAGAACCAGATAAATTCTTCAGTACAATAGTGAAGATACACAAATTCTGTGCATTAAGTCTCAATTATAGAATTAAGGCAGTGCCAGGTTAGTGTAAATTATTTTCTTTGATAGACTTTCAAACCGTGTGTTTTTGTTGAGAAGAGTGTCCCTATAAGCCCTATACACACACACACACACACACACACATTTTGAAAATATAATTACATTTCTGCAAATTACTCTTTTTAATTGTTAGTATTTAACAAAGTGAAGAAGTTAAGATATTGAATTATATTCTTATTGATATGCTATGATATAACTAAATTTGCTTTATCGTAAGGATTAATGGTATGTGTTTCTAAATTAAGATCTATAGAATAAATATATAAGATACATATTCTTGCCTGAGTTGAGCTACAGATCTGAAAGATAAGAAATACTCAGTCTGCTTGACTGTTTAGGAGCCAAACTTAATACATTAGCTTGAACAAAAGTATGTTATACTTAAACCTCTGTGTGTGTTGGGGTGGGGGGATTGGGGGAGGTAATGTCCAAGTATTTGAAGAGTTTGTATAATGAACCACCTTTCGGGAAAACACTTCTGAATCTTTTTGATTCTTTCAAGCTAAACCAAGTTAAAAGTTAAAAGAATACAGTGTTAGTAACTGACATACCGTGCTATTTTTTTTATTAGATCACCACTGTTTACATTACTGCATTTATGGGGTATAATGTGCTGATTTTATATTCAATTTGGAATATTTACATCAAACCAGTTGACATATCATTCACCTCACTTATTTAATTGTTGTGTTTAGACATATATACTCTACTATTTATATATTTCACGTAACTCTCTCTTTCCTTCTTCATATGTGTCATTTTAGATTCCTTGAATTAAAGTTATGTTATGTTATGTTATGTTATGTTATGTTATGTTGACAGTCATGTTCAGGTTTACGGTTATAGAAAGGAAGAACTTCACTTGGAGCTCCTGCAGAATATCAGAGGGCAAACACATTTGAAAGAACTGGATGGAAGAGTTTTATCTGAGTGTGACCTTCATAGCTGTTTAGCTCAGTCAGATTCCCTAGTTATTGCCTGGGTGTCTGACACACTCCTACTCTCTAGCATGTAAACAGAGACAAGGACATGTGAACATTGCCTCGCTCACAATTATATGTAAAATGATGGCTGATATAAAGAACACAATTCTTTTGCACTGTGACTCAATTCTTATAACTCAAAAACATCAGAATGATCCCTGGAAGATTTTTCAGCTCTAGATTAGATTTGGTCTCCTTGGGCCCACTGTATCCCCAAGGTCAGTATTTTTTGTAGGATGAGCAGCGTGGAAGCCACAGATGGACAGCCAGTGTCAGAAAGTCAATTTGTGTCTAGCGTTTCACTACGAGCTCATGCTGGTGTTGTCCCTTTGCATGAAGCTTCTCTAGCTTATCTCTCCGAAGTCCTTTAACCTTACATGCTCTCCTTTGTGGTTTTCTGCTTCCAACTCCCACACACCTTCTTTACTCACCCCAGAGTCATCTGTCTGAAACTCAGCACTGGGCAGGTGTTCCCCACCTCCGTTCGTCAGTCACTCTCTGTATCAGCTTACATTCAAGTCTAGACCTTTGGCAAATTTGGCCAGTCTCCTGCCAGGCAACTTCCTTTCCAACCCCGAGTTTCAAGATCCTAGAAGGCCACCTCTCCAATAATGATCTTCAGAAATCCTAAGAAAAGTTGGTGGTCTTTCTTCTTCACTTTCTTTCTCCACTGGCTTTATACAGAGCTCTGTCATAACCACATCCCCCCATGGCGCCAGAGCACAGCTAAGAGGGGCCCCCTTTGCATTCACCTCATCCACTCTTCCCACTCAGGGGCTGGTGGGTCCTTAAGTTCTTCAGGCATTATTCTCTCCAAAATTAGTCATCATCATCATCATCATCTGTATTTTTTGAGAGTCTTCACTATAGAGTCTTAAATTTTACTAATGTTTGGATGTAGCTATCAGAAAAAGTCATTTCCATCCAAGGCTTTATTGTGGAAATTCAGAATTGAAATGAAGAAGCCATATTCTCTGCCGACTTTGTCTTGGCTCTTCCCATTAAGCATTGCATGTGATCTTAGAATCTACACTCTGCAGAATGCTTTAGAGCAAACTAGGATGGTAGATGAGAGAAACATATTTTATCTTTTTTTTTTTTTTTTTTTATGGTCTCAGGCAGCAAAACAAGCACCACATAATGAAAAACAGTGGAAGAGATATCTGTTAAGATGAAGAGCTTTCTGGCTTTTCAAAGAGAGGATGTGAATCTACTCAAGAATTTTACCCCTTTTCTTAGACATGTGCTCCAAGTGTAGTTATAGTATGCTCTACTGAAATTTCAGAATGGATTTGGTAGAAGATGAACTTTAAAGGACTACCTGCCCTCAATCATCACGCTTTCTTTGCATTCCCTTCCTCCTTAGCTAAAGCTCTTTAACTATAAAGTTTCAAAATAAACATCATAAAAATCTTACTAACATGTATTCAGTATACCTTCATGTATTACTATTTCTTGCAATTAAAAAAATATAGAAAATCATTTACTGAAACCCAATATTCTATTACTTGGCCTACACAATTTTGTTGTTAATGCTTATGATAAAATATTAAATTCTTTACTAGCTAAATACAATTATCTCCCTTTATTCCAGAGAAACCTCACTAGACTGTTGTGTGTATGTGTTCATCCTTCTTCCGTAGGTGTGGGCGACATCTATATGATTTTTGGAAGGTGACTCTTAAGAGAAGATTTTAATAACAAACATTATTCATTTACCTTTCATTAATTGCACATAAATATTAGAATTACTGTGAAATTTTTCTTGTATCATAATGAATATCATTACTGCACTTCAAAAACATGTAACTTTATCTCTCAGGCCATGGTATTTCTATGCTATTCTAATTTAGCATGTTGAAAATTCACTACCATTCATGCCAAAAATTATTTAATTAATTAATGATCAAGAGATAAAAGTATATTGTTATTCTTTTTTTCAAGGGCCGGGTTTGAACCCACCACCTCCGGTACATAGGGCCGGCACCCTACTCCTTGAGCCACAGGTGCCACCTGGTTGTATTGTTATTCTTAAATGCTGAAAAATGTGATCTTTTATATTCATCATCAAGTCACACAAAAATTGTGGCAGAATTTTTGAGAATGATCAAAACAAAAATAACTGCATCTTTTGAATAATAATAATAATAAGGCATTTAAAGTTTTAGATCTTAACCTTTGTCTCCAGTACTGGGAAATAGGACTTTCAAGAAATAGCATGATGGCAAGAACATACACTAATTTACATAAGAAAGTAAGATCCCGTCAGTAAATTTTTATCTTCCACATTTTCACTACTCAGTGGACTCCCACAGTGTAGACATGAGAACTTACTAGAAATGTGGAACTTCAGGGTCTCAGACTCCAGAGCTTCAGGCTGAGGAGCCACAGGAGACGACCACCGGTGGTTCCATGTGCACGTCAGATTTTGAGACACACAGCTCTAAGCTACCAACTGTATGACAAGTAATGTAAGAGTGATGTTTTAAAAGTAAACACTCTTTGCCATTTATTCTTATGATTAAGATTAAATTTATTTGGTGTTTACTTTTAGTTCTTCATACTACATACATACATGAAAAATAAATTATTCAAATGGAAAATCTAGAGTACATATAGAAAATCTTTTATTTTTACTAAGCCATTAATATTTGCAAGTTGAAATTTTTATGTTAATGTTACTTTTTTTAATAGGGATAAAAGTAAAAAGAATGTAATAATAAAATGTATATTCTTCAGTGTTGATAATCAGGTTGGTTGTGTCAAAGATGTAGCTGTGAAAATGGTATCAAAAGCAATGGTACCATCTATTAAATGACATGTCGCAAATGTCAAATCCATAATCATATGAATCTCAGAAAATATTTTAACTATAATTCTAATTGAATGGTCTACCTTTTCATAAAAAGATATGTTTGTATCACAACCGTTTTACGCAAATCCTAACATAAATTGTAAATATGGAAGTTATACTAGAAAATGTATTCTCTAGAAATAAAGCAGAAAGAGTCTTTTTATCAATGGTAGGCTTCATGTGTTTGCAAATTAGCAAATATTTTCCAAGTGTCTTTCTTCAATATTGCGTTAACATTGATTCAGGTAAGAGTCAGTATAAGCTTCTCTAAAACCTGTAGGTAGTCTTACTGAAAATAAATAAACCAAGAAATAGTCAAACGTTTAATAGAGGAGACAACATTCTTACAGATCTATTTTAAAATGAGTGTGAAGAATTTGAGGAAGACTCAAATTTTAGACAAAGACAATCCTCAAGTAAATGTATTTCTCATAGAATGCTGACCATTATATGTATAAAAATCAAATAAGCCAACAACAACAACAACAAAAATTCACAGAATGGAAATTACTGTCATGAGATCCAGAAGATGGTATTCTCAGAGCAGAAATGTACATGTCCCTCGAGAACGGCCAGGGACTCGGTCTCCACTGGCTCTGACCACAGCCCTTTCCAAGCCAGGGTGACTCATGGTGAGCAGCAGAGAGGGCTGGTCTGATTACTGAGTCATCCCCCTTGGACCGTCATATGTTATTATAATTTTATGAATTGTCATTCTGATGCAAACATTAACGATTTGTGAGTTTAGTTGATTTGGTCACAGCTTTCTTCTGACCTATTCACTTCTTTATATATAAACAAAATTTTCTCTGAACTCTAATTTTTCAGCACGTGGACCAAATGTGTTCCAGGCCTTTGACACCTCCCGTGCTGTGAGAGCCGTTCACGTCACACAAGTTTCAGTTCTGCCCGCCCTCTCTGTCCATCCCCACGTGGCTTCCACCTGCTTAAATGGTCCAGTCTCTTCTCCCTAGATCCGCTCAGGTCCGTTACAGGGCGAAGTTCATGGTTACAGACGTTCCTCTCCCCCCACAGAGTGCTTCCACAGCAAGACGAGCTGCAAAGGACTCTGCGTTCAGGCCAGACTCTGCAGCCCAGGTCCTCTCACACCAGCTTGGACCACGGAGCCTCATTTCTCTTAAGGGTCTGTTATGGAGACTCAAGGAGACCCTGATGCATTAGCAGCAAATGCAACGTCTGACACGTGGAAGACGCTCAGCCAAGCCCATTCCCTTTACAGAGTGTTTCAGGCCAGGCGGCAGCAGCAACTGGCCGAGGTCACCTCTGCTGTGTGGAGTGGCACAGCAAAAGCCCCCCTTGGAGAACACCTCCCAGGACAGGGCCCTTGCCTTACCTCTTATAATTCCTCCTCCCATGTTGCTCTCCCTGGTTTTAGTAATGTGCACCTGTTTGCTGTACTACAAACCACTCACTCTTATGTCCCGGCATTTTGTATCATTTCTCTGCAGACTTCACAGGCTGGTTATGAACTGCACAGCTTCTCAGCTCTGGGACTGCTGTGCCACATGAAAATGTTCTGTATAAGTGACAAGATGTAGTGATTTCCATAGGATTTCCGTGTGATAATAAGATATACATTTTCTGCCTATTATATATTTAGAGTAGCTGGCTCAATGATTTATAATACAAACAAAACAATAACATTAATATCCGTTGGTGGTGGTAGCTAAAATAAAACACTTTTGACGGGGGAACTTTTAACAAAGTCGGTATTCTCAGTTTTGAAAATGGCCAGTCTCTTCAACTTGTCAGATACTATTTCACGTAATACTTTCCTCAGGTCATAATTTAATAATAATCATTATGCTAATTATTGCATGAGGTATAATTCGTGTTCACCGAAATCTTATAGAATTTCTACATGGATTCAATTCTATGGAATAAACATCTTTAAGATAATATTGTTTTCAAAGTTAATAATCTCAGACATTAAAGGTGAACTGAATTTCTTAACTATAATTCTAATGGTTCAGTGTACATAAAAATGCAGATTGAAACTTGGACAAATAATCCATTAGGCATTTCAAATCAGACATATTTGAATATTTGAAAACATATCGTTATTTTGAATATCAGCCTTTCATATTAATGTTAGATTATATCATAAATGAATATATTTATCTTTTATGTAAATGAAACTTATTTTCTGATAAATAAAATCTTGAGAAAGTATAAAATTCCATATCAAAAGTAAAATCAAATCCCTAGGTTAAAAATAGATTTACCTTATGTAAATAACTTCTAATCGATGACACTTGAAGTGCACATATAAACTTATACATATTTAATTTTCTTAGTCATTTTAGGCCCTATAAAGAATTAGTTCTGGCAGTGCCTGTGGCTCAGAGGAGTAAGGTGCTGGCCGCAGATGCCAGATGTGACAAGTTCAAACCCAGCCCTGGCCAAAAACTGCAAAAAAAAAAAAGAATTGGTTGATTTTTTTGAAGGGAGGAAGAAAAATAAAGGCTTTCTTTTTTTCATTACATTGCTTTAGTCTAATGGATTTTATTCTTTATTTATTAATTTTTTTGTTAAATCATAGTTGTGTACATTAGTGCAATCGTGGGGTACAATATGCTGGTTTTATATACAATCTGAAATATTTTCATCAAACTGGTTAGAAATTCTGTGCAATTTTGCTACATATGAATAAGCAGTATCCAGGTTTTAATAATGATTAAATGTAAATATATAGCCCTCAAAGTATAAAAATGCATAGTAGTGAAAGAAAACTAATACTATTTACTCGTGAAGTATTATAGATTTGTTTTTAGAGCATCTCTTTTTTTTTTTTTTTCAGTTTTTGGCTGGGGCTGGGTTTGAACCCGCCACCTCCAGCATATGGGGCTGGCGCCCTACTCCCTGAGCCACAGGTGCCGCCCCGTCTCAATGTTTTTCAGACCCCTTCATGCCTGCACGTGCTCACGTGCATATCCGTCCATTGCTGGAATGCACTAGGCACTTCTCAGGAGCTAGCTAGGGAGACAGAAAGAAAGAAGGAAGGAAAGGAAGGAAGGAAGGAAGGAGAGAGAGAAAAGAAAAGACAAAGGACATTTACATAATCTGTGCTTTCACAGTTCTTAGTTACTGATAGCTACCGTTATTTCAGCAGATTCACAGGAGTTAACACTTCACAACGCACTTAAATGTCTAGGAACCTGCATTATGGGACCACGGCACAGAGAGTGGGGCACAGGTCCAATTAGGATGGAAAAGACACGGAGCAAAATCAAAACCCTGCAGCGTCCAGTCTGGTGCAGGCTCAGCCACGTGCACCTGTGAGGTGGAGTCAGCAGCATCCTTAACAGCCATTTCCCCGTTTGTGAAATGGTAACAACACTAATAGCTTATCTATCTTCCTGGCTGTATTGGCTAAGACATGAGATATAACTCATAGCAAGTAATCTTGAAAATTGTGAAATATTATAAAAATGGGTAATTTTTACTTTGGGAATTTTGTGGCTATCAGCTGCTCCCACCAGAAGCCTCATCATTTGATCTGCCCTTGTCCTGCTGCTACGTTAACTCTTCTTGGGTCCATTTCCGAGGCTTTCCACCTTTTAATCCAAAGTTCTTTGTCATGATCCCATCCCCAAAGTCCTTTCTCCACAGAATTAACTACAGCATGTTACAGCTCCGGATGACGTAAGTATAGTTAGCTCGGCACTGACGTCCTTTTAGGAAGAATTCACTAAGAATAGGAACTGTGGGCACTTTGTCAGGAACTCAAGGACCAGAGTTTTAAGTGTGAAGATGTTTCATTATCCCTCAAATCTCATCTCACGGCAGCAGCACCTTCTTCTTACAGATGTGAGGACACTTGATCATCGCAACACCAGGCTCCTTCGAGAATGTCGGATTTGTGTCTTCATAACCAACGAGAGCATTTTTTAAATGCTTTTAGGCCTTTTTTTTTTCTTTAATCAAGAGAGGCGAAGGATTTGGCCAGGAGACAGGGAAGCAATGAGGTCTAGTCTAGTGATCAAGTCTTTCATCCATCACAAACTTGCTTAGAGAATTATAAATTATAACCAGGGCAGCACAAAACCAAGCCAAAAGCTCACCAGGAGCTGTTTTATATTCGTCTCTGGCTGGGAACCTTCTCTGGGCTTCCTATTGGTGGGACTCACAGACTCTTCACCAGGGCACTGAGGTAATTCAGGAAGGCGTTACATCAAAGATGACTCTGTGGCTGCTATGTAGAGAAAAAAATAGTAATACTTGTCTCGTGACAGACTGTGAAAACACTATCACGTAAAAATAGCATACACTTAGATTAGAAGAGAGTTGTTGGACGTTCTAGAATAATGGAGATGACTCAAATGCCATTCCAAATTTGACAGAGAACCAGGGACCTTGGCTGAGCAAGGGCCGGTGGGGAGTCCCTGCCTGTGGGGCGACAACTCCTGCTGTGGGTAGAGCTGCCTCCAGGATGTTGGGGTACCCCGTGCTTCTTGGTCCTAATCCAAAGGTGGTGGACAACTTTTCCCCATTCTTTCTCACAGGGAGAGGGTAACAAAGCTCTTGTTTCCTTGGCCCTTGAATGATTTTACCTTCAGTAATGGACAAGGTGTTTTACGTAGAATTAAGACATACCTTCTTTGTAAATACTACTAAAAAGGAAATTGAAAACAGGCCCTGATTTCTAATCTGAGCAGGGCATGCTCTATTCATTCATTTATTTTATAAATGTATTTTAAGAAATTAATAGCTAATAGTTTATAATCTCGCATAAGTTCTCTCTGGGGGAGATATACAACGGGTAAGATAAATAGGGATAAAGGTGTGTTAAAGGGTGATGTCTGTTGAAGGAAAATTAAGCAGGCAGGAAAGACAGAGTCTCCTGCTTCTCCCCCACACCTGCAACAAGATGAAAAAATATCTTACAACCCACAGCAAAGCCTTACATTTATATGTTTCCATTTATAATCCTCACATGGTGAGTAATGTGCTTGTACCCTGCTTAGTAACAGTAATCTTATGCTTTCTTAAAACATTTCTTCCAGAGTCTCCATCTTCACTGCCCTTCTATGTTCCACTCAGCTGTTTAATCTGCATCTTTGTGGCACAAGGCTCCTCCCCTCCCATTGCCCTGGTCTCTGCATGAATGAAAGGCCAGTGTTCTCCAGCCTGAGCATGTCAGATACTGTTCAAAGGCCTGGGAGAAAGGCTAAGAAGCGGAAGCCAAGCCAAGCCAAGCACCATTTGTGAATGCCTATATTCATCGAGTGTCCAGGTTTATTCTGTCATAACACACACCGGGCATTTGTTGTTCAACTGAGAAAATAATAATCAATGACAAAATACTACTTCTTGTTGATCCCACCATATGTTCCGCCTTCTACATGCCATACCATGTATTGGCTATGCTGATTTTTCTTTCACAGAGTTAAGTTATTCATCTTCCAAACTTTACAGAAAATTAAGCACAAACCCAGAGGGTACTGCCATGTCCCCACCCCTCTGTGAAATATGACTGGTAACAATCCCTTCCTCTGACACGCTACCAACCCACAAATCTGATGTTAGGTGCTGTCACCTCCTCATTTTCCTACTGAGTTACCACTGCACGTGAATGAGGTGTTCATGTTGCACTCTCTTAATGAGAACAAGGCAAAGAGCAATTCAAATAATAAAAATATTTTTTACCTGCTGCAAGCAAATCATCATTCTACAAGAGAATGCAGAGTCTGAACTGCACTTCAGTTGGAAATTTATGTATATGGGGAAAGATTTCTTACAATGTTTTTATATTCCCTTAAATAATTTTTAAAATTTGAAACTGAGGAAGTATATTTTTATTTTCTGGTCCAAGATATTACACATGCTCCAAGTAAATATGAACATCTGAAGATGTGATTTTTCTCGTGTTATTTTGTTTCTTTCTATGTTATTTCTCAAATTTATACATTTATCAAGGGGGAAAAAAAAACCTCAGGCTCAGTAGGGGAAATCATAGTGTTTTCACTCTAAATTATTTATTAGTTAGAATGTCTTAGGAAATTTAATTTTTATTTGGTCTAGCATTCACATTTTTAGATTTAACATTCAAGTTTCTGGTCCACACTTGGGTTCTGGATATGTAAATGAATGCTCAATTTCAGAGAATATCATTTCACTTCTTGCTCATTTCTGCAAGTGAAAGGTTATCTACTGACATCTCAGCTTCTCCAGTGTCAACATGTACAAAAACACAGATGGCCATTCAAGAGGGTTACTCCAGGAAGTTATTTTGATCCTGTCACTTTGAAGGTGTCCTGGTGCTAAAACTGGGTAGGAATTCAGTTTCTTTAACTCACTACAACCTTCTAATAATGTGTGAGCTAAAGATATTAATTAGTATTTTAGCTTTGGCACAGTCACAAGTTCTAACCCTAAAAGTCTGTTTGTGCACATCTGTGTATGTGTCCACATGTGTATTCACACATGTATGTGTGTACACACGTGTATGTATTGTGTGTGCACGTGTATGTACATGTTTGTTTATGCATGTATGTGTGCACATGCATGTATGTTGTATATGTGTGTGCCCGTGGGTAGGCACGTGTGTGTACCCATGTGTATGTGTGTATGCAAAGGTATGTATTATGTGTGTGCATGTGTATGCACTTGTGTGTATGTGTTTAAGCATGGGTATGTGTGAGTGCACACATTGTATGTGTGTGCCTGTGTGTATACACATGTGTGTATGTGTGTTTATGCATGTGTGTACGTACATGTATGTATTACACGTGTGCTCGTGTATGTTCGTTTGTGTATGTGTTTATGCATGTGTGTATGCCCATGTGTATGTGTTTATGCATGTGTGTGTGCCCATGTGTATGTGTGTATGCACGTGTGTGTGCCCATGTGTATGTGAGTGTATGCACATGAATGTATTGCATGTGTGCACGTGTATGCACATGTGAGTATGTGTGTGTATGCACATGTATGTATTGCATGTGTGCACATGTATGCAATGTTTGTATGTGTGTATGCACATGTGTGTATGTGTGCATGCATATGTGTGTATGCACGTGTGTGCCCATGTGTATGTGTGTATGCACATGTATGTATTGCATGTGTGCGTGTGTATGCACATGTGATTATGTTTGTATGAACATGTATGTGTGTGTATGCAGGTGTATGTGTGTGTGCACATGTATGTATTGCATGTGTGCACATGTATGCACATGTGTGTATGTGTGTGTATGCATGTGCATGCATGTGTGTATTCATGTATAAGTATGTGTGTGTATGCACGTGTGAGTATGTGTGCATGCCCATATGTATGTGTGTACACACATGTAAGTATTGCATGTGTGCATGAGTATGCATGTGTGTGTATGTGTTTATGCATGTGTGTACACACATGCATTCGTTGTGTGCACATGTGTATGCACATGTATGTGTTGCATGTGTGCACATGTATGCATTTGTGTGTATGTTTGTGTATATGCACATGTGTGTATATGTTTATGCATGTGTGTGTGCCCATGTGTATGTGTGTATATGCACATGTGAATATGTGTGTGTATGCACGGTGTGTCTCTGTGTATGTGAGTGTGTACCCATGTGTACTCACGTATGCATGCAGACACGCCTGTGCACATATTTGTATGTGTCTGTGTATGTGTGCACTCACCCATCCAATTACAACTTGCTTTGCTTCCTAAATCTTGTTGCCACCTCTGATATTCTCATGATCCATAGATTATAATACCAAAGAAAAGCTGTTGATTCATATGGGCTAGACTATTCTTAGCAAATCTGAAGACTTTTGCAATGAATGAATGTTTAAATACTATCTTTAGAGAGACTGTGCTAGAATATTTTATAAATTTTACCATAGAATTGTTCCAAGGTTATTCTTTGGATATCATACCTTTGATATTATGGTGTGTACAAAATCTGATATTAAACATAAGAGCCACCTAAATGCTCAGCGAAGTTATTTCATGATCCTTGAGAAGGTAAATGATTCATATATTCAGAGAGTGGGCAGAGGTAGTGGCATTTGGCTGTGGAATTACGAAGCTTCTTGTCTGACATCATGGGACTCTG
The DNA here is from genome assembly GCA_963573935.1 of Arctocebus calabarensis. Taxonomy (NCBI): domain Eukaryota; kingdom Metazoa; phylum Chordata; class Mammalia; order Primates; family Lorisidae; genus Arctocebus; species Arctocebus calabarensis. The sequence goes on along the minus strand of CAUYON010005207.1, from coordinate 84,507 downwards.
TCTTTGCTGTCCAGCTCTGCCCACACCACCATGGCCAGCACAGCGACCCAGCTCCTGTCCTGTGTCCTGTGTCTGTGAGCAGTGGCCGTCACACTGTTCAGATCCCTACATCATCATCTGCTTTCCCAAGGAAGCATCAGCTTCAGAGTCAGAAGAGAGTCAGACTATTTGGAAGTGGAGAAAATGCAGAGAACATATCTCTCTATTTGCATATGTGCATAAAATATTGGTTATAATTTCATTGAATATAGAGATAGTGTGTGGGCGGACACACTTGTACAGTGCACACACACACACACACACACACACACTGTACTTTCATCTTTAGTTCCTTAAAACCCCTGAGAAAGAAGAAGGAAGAAACTTTATCTTTTGCTATTCCTAAAAATTACAAAATGGATATTCCTATTTTGTAGGAGTTGTCAAGTCAAGAAAATCAACTTGTGCCTTACGAATCTTGGTCTTTACATATTCCACTTTATCGTAAACAGTATGTCACATCTTAATTTTTGTCCTCTCAGAGTGTTATTCTGTGTGTGTCTTGACAGTATAATTTCATTTATGATCATTGAGACTAACCTTCTTTCACCTTGCTTTAAATTGTCTTACATATTTCTTTCTAAGTGACCTTTTATATTCTCTTGAAAAACAGGCAGAGACAAAAGCTATAGATTTCTCTGAGGTTATGGGTATTGACTGAAGAGGTGTGAATGACGGTTTCATAAAACTTTATGTACTAGCTTAGGTAGTGATGGAGGGATTTTTGTCTGTGGGCATAAGGACTAAAATGTGAATACCTTTCTTTTCAATTGAGAGCGAGAATTCTGTGCCCAGATATACACAGTGAAACCAAAGGGCATTAAATGCAAGAATGAAATTCTGAAACAAACAAACAAAAAAGAATGAGAGGGGAAAATTGATTTGCCATATTTTTTCTCAAACAGATAAAAGCTGATGGTAAAACGGGAATGATTTGCATAGGGATAATTTTTACCTTTCTCTTTGGAAGAATGGAGGTGAGTTGTTGACTGCTAAATAGGACATGGTGTCAGCCCTGGGAGAAAAGAGGTAAGTTCCCAGAATATGGCTGTTCACCATGTTCCGTTCTTATCCCAGACTCGCCCAGCTGCTATGTCTAGACGTCAGAAAGGGTGTGGTGGAGATGTTTAAAGAAAGTGTAAACAAAGGACAGGACAACATTTAAGTACAGTTACGGGTAGTTTGTTATGTAATGACAGTTAATATTTATCCAATCTACAGTAAGAGGTAAAACACACAGCTTTGTCTCATTTAATCCTTACAACATCTGTTCAACGAGAGACACTATTTTTGTAACCATTCTATGGATGAGAAAAGTGAAGCTTGGGGATGATAAGTGTCTTACCCATGACCACACAGCTAAGAAGTGATGGAAACAGAATTAAGATTCAGTTTTCCATGATAACAGAGGTAATTTATTTATTTATTTTTTTTGCAACGCTGGACTGACTCAGAAAAGAAAATTTGCCTTTAGTTACAGAGGAGAATGAGGAATTTTGGAATACTTTATTTTGCCAGGTATCATGGTGCATTGTTTTACTCAAATTTTTGAGGAAAAAATAAGGGTGCACATTGTACATGGGTAGTATTAATTCTGTTAACTACATAAATAGTTTTAATTCTTTTTATTTATGCTTCTGCATTAAAAATGTAAGTGTATGTTTGGAAAGAAATTCCAAAATTACTTTATAACACAGAAACAAGTGCCTAAATATATATATAAAAAAATTAGGATTAAAAAATGCAAACAGAAGATTATTTTTTTTTCTCAAAGTTTGGGCCTAAAGCGTGGGTGCCCATTACAAATGGCAAAACGCGGTCCATCAAAGTGGCAAGTGTGCACACCTCTATGCCCACCTCACTTTCCCTGCTCTTGTTAGTCTCTGGCTCTGTCTGCACCCCTCGCACACCCATGCATCCGCACACGTGCACGTTTGCACTCACATGCACACATCTGGTCTGTCTTCTAGTCTTCTCCTCCTCTCTCCTCTCCATCCCTTCCAATCCCACGCTTCTGGACAGGTTTATAACCCCTGTAGGCATTTCTTGCATCACTTCTCCCCCTTGGCATATCTGTGAACCTTATATTCTGATGGTGTTAAACTTTTCCTTGTTCTCCAAACACAGTGTGACCTTGGCAGCTGCCTTCTGTGTGTTCCTCAGCGCTCCCTCCATGGTGGCCCCTCGCTGCCCCAGCCCAGTGCCCACAGACACTTTCGATCCCGAAGGCAGGACTCTCTCCTGTCCCCAACACTGTGTCCTCATTTAAACCACAATATTTTGCTCATGACTTTATCACTTTGAATTGTAATAATGGAAGCATATTTCTTTACCTCTTCTAAGCTAGAAAAGGGCAGGGATTCATCTGCTTCTAACACAGGAGAGATGCTTTGTATGCTTCCAATTTGAAAAAAATGAACAGATTCAAGTTCATGCTGTGTAAAAATAGTCTGTCCAGCTGATGATTTTCTTTGAAGGTTGCTAACTTGACGTAACATGAGAAATACGTATGTGCGCACGCACGCGGGTGTGTAGCTAACCATATTTAGAAATGTGAAATATAAATAGTATGTCATATTAAAAGCTTATTTTTAGAAATAGCAATGACATCACCACTTTCAAGTGCATACATTGGTGGTCACACCACTATGCTCTGCTCATCACTTGGCCCTGCAGAAAGAGGGTCTGTAATTCTATTTTTCAGAAGACAGAAAGCTTAACACAAAGACAAGTGCCAGAAGTTGCTGGAACTGCTCACCCTGGAGAAAATAGAATTTGACGGAGATCTGACTTTAAACCGTGGTATTCAGGCTGCAAAGCTGACCCTCCCACCTGAGGCATTTGCTCCCCTCTGCGTCATAGTCTAAGTATCACACACAAATAAGCAGTTGTGTAAATGCACTCACAAAATTAATAACGTATGCATTAAAAAATCATTGACCAAATCTTAAAGTTCTTCTTCAACAATCTCTTTACAACACAGTATTTTCTGAGCCTTCACTATTTGTGCACTGGTATGACTTTTCCCTCAACTTCTAAACATTATCTTCTTTATAGCACTTGAAACTCTGTTATGTTGACTTTTCCTTTGTGTGTGCTTTTATTTTTTAAATTTTCTGTATTATAATTACAGTGACCTCCAAAGTTCTGCTCCCTCCTGGAAAACTTGGTTCTGAAGATGTTTGCTATTTCTTTGATTTACTTTTTCTTTATTATTTTGTTTTTATTATAGGACTGTACCATTAATTATTGTTTTGATTTATTTTAATTTTTCATTTGATTAACATTTATTTTTGGCTTAGCATTCAAATTGATGTTTCCTGTGCTCACCTCTGCCTTATATACCTCTGTCCTGATTTCTTTTGGATGCCATTTGGGGATATTGCTGTCATCTCCAATTTAAAAGACCTGAAAGTCACTTCTCATAGTTTGCAGTTCCTGGATTCTCACAGTCAAGTTTGTTGATCGCATTACTATTTTGTAATTACCTGCAGTAAAGTTTCATATCAGTTTACTCTTGCTTCTGCATTTTGTATGTAGAGTTATAAATTAATTATTTTGGAATTAATTCAAAACATCAGTACCTGTCTTACTTTTTCACTCCTTACTGACACTATCTTACCCTTACCCTAAGTCTCTCTTGAGGTGACTACACCAATATGTCTTTGTCACAAAGTCCTGGGGACCTCCCAGCCTTCAGCGTTTTTCTTTGTAATACAGATTATACCCTGCACTACCCAAAACACTGGTCTCAGTATAGTATCATTGATCTGATCAAACTTTCTGATGGAGTCCTAGTTTTATTCAATCACTAATTTGCTCAGCCAGATAATAAATAAATACAAATACTAAATCATCTATTTGAAACTTAAGATATTTCTCTTACATATGCTTTTAAAAGAGGTATCTTCCTTAACAAAATAGATAGAATGCACACTTTTCTGTATTAATTTGATTTTATTAAATGGTTCAAAACTTTGTGCACATTTCTTGAAAAGTAGTTGTCAAAATATTTAACATCTAACATAATATAAAAATGGATTGGGTTAGATAGAAAATAACTAATACATGGGTCCCTACAAAAGTGTCGAGATAGACTGTGGTGGTCCAGTATTTCACTTCTAGGAAACACAGTAGACGGCATCCTTCCTGATTCACCTGTAATAGTTTTGACTTGCTCAGCTTCTCAGTATTGCTGGGAGGGCTTCATTTATTTCTGTCTGCATGGATTTCACGTTTCTTGATTTTCCTGTATCCAAAACTTTTGTAATGACGTGCACGTAAAATCGTATTTTCATGGTGTAAGATTGAGAAAATTATAAACATATGTGGTTTCCACCAACACTAACTCTTCAATTCAGGGGTGCTGGCCATATTTTTTAAAGTATCATTTGGCTCTTTTCTGGCCAGATCAAGCTAAGAAATAATGGCGAGGAATTGTGACATACCAATGTTCTAGATCCTAAACATTAATTTCTGGAGAAAATATATTGTATGTAAATATAAACAATATCTGTTAAATCTCATGTTTATTATTATTCTAATATATTCCAGTAAGTTATGTATAATATTTTGAAATGTAACATATATTTTACACTGACTTTTGCAGTTAAATCTTCACTCTCCCGTATCACTACTAGATTGCAACTGTAGGATAAACTTAGCCCAGAAGTGGCAGAAAAATAGAAGAGAAACTAGAAAGCCGATTGCTTGTTGTCACCCCATGGATCCATATTTTTTTAAGTTGGAGGAAACAAGAAAAAATAAATGTAGCAGTTTCCTGAGAATCATCTGCACATTTTTGGGTCTACATTCCCCTTGTGTAATGGGTAATGGAAGACTTTGAACCACACATGACACAGCGATTGAGAAAGGGTGGACTGCCTGTCCAGCTCCAGTGCGCATTTGGTGGTCTGCATCCTCCTCTCCCTGGAAACTGCCTCCATAGCCAAGTTTAAACAACAACAAACTTCTTCAAACACATAAGGTAATGAGAGAAGATTAGACATACCGCATACATTTAGATTTTGTTTGTGGAATATTCATACACTTTACACATAAATTTATAGTCTGTAACAAACCAAAACAAGAAAGAGCATACAAGGGAAGTAAGGCAAAGAGCAAACAATAATTGGAATTACAGCAGCAGTGAGAACACATGTAAACAGCTGGATTTTCTTTTGGAATCATGGCAAAATTTAGCTTATTAATATCAGTTTAGGTGATTTACTTCAAGGACTCCTCAGAGGAAACAATTTGCAATTGTCTGCCTCAAGCCTTTAGAAGATAACTGGAAATAAAAGGCATGTCTGATTAATAATTATAATAACAGCTATCACGTATTGAATTCCTCATCTGGGCTAGCCAGGTGCAAACTTGGGTCTGATGATTATTCAATAGCCACAGACATTGTTTAACCTACATGATAGTAGCAAATCGAGAGCTATGACACTTGGGCAGCATGAGGGTTACTGACTTATTCAAGATAAGAGCTCATGAGCCCTTTCCTAGCCCCACAGGAAGAGGCAGATGCGAGAGTGGAACCCGCATCACTGAGATGCCACAGGCTATTCTGCAAGTTCCAAGAGGGGCCTGTATCCCACAAGAGACGCGTCTGAGTGGAGACGGTGTGCTCTCTTCAGGTTTAATTAAGAACATATCATTTTTTTAAACAAAAAGCTACACGCTGCTTGACATGTGCAAATATCCTTGAGGATGTTTTTCTTTCCTTCTCTCAGTGAGACTTCTCAGGTGAGAAATTTCTAAACCAAGCCAAGGAAGGATTTGCCACCAATGACAAGCCCACAGTTTGCGTTAGTGGAAGCTGCGTGTTCTCCCTGACGGCAGGAGTGTCTGCCTGCCATGTTCTCCTCCTCTTTGTTCTGCCGGGGGTGAAGCTCTCAGAAGAAGAAGTACTTTAATCTGTTTCCTCCCTGTGCCTTTTGAAGCATAGATATATTTTGCTAGTCCTAATTCCTTGTGTGATTTTTAATTTCCATTAAAAATTTCACTTTGAGTTGCATGAAATCCCGGAGGAATGAACAGGCACATAAACACAGCAGGACACAAGATGGTACCAAGAGACCCCGAGATGCCTCAGCAAGCAGGGAGCTCTGAGAAGGGGGGTCCCTCTGGACGTGGCCGGTCCTGAGAGGCAGACACTTCAGTGACGAGAGTTGCTGACTGTGGGAGGGAGGCGCAGGGCATGTGTGTTGCAGGGTTTGCAGTTATGTCTTAGAGAAGGCTCCCCAACAAATGTGCAGGTAAAGTCTATGCACAGAACAGTGATTGGGACGTGCTCTGGAGGACAACAGCTGTAAAACTGAGGGAATGAGAAAGAGAACTATGAAGCAGGTGCAATGGCCTCAGCTTGTCCAGAGCCATAAGCCTGTTAGTATCATTTTGACTTGAAGCAAGAGGTTCAAGCCTGTATTGTCCCAACATCTATCTACCAAGCAGTAAATGCAGACTGCCCTCAGGAAGGAGGATGCCCTCAGGAACACCTGCAGCCTTTGGCCAGTTCCTGGCAGCATCTCGGCTCTAAGCCCCAGCAGCCAGTGGTGCAAATGGAAGGCCCACAGGGGGTCCAGCTCACGATGGGATGTGCAGTGATGTCTGGTCATCTTAATGACTCACACAACCTGGTGGACAAGGAATCAAAGGCAGTTGTGATTTTGTGAATTCGGTCAGAAAACCACAAGGTACTTTAGAAATACATGTATGTGATTAGTTCCTATTGCTGGATGGTTTACATTTTGAGTATTTTTTTGCTGTAAAAAGAACACAGATACCCTTGTCTTGGCATGTGGGGAATCATTCTCTGCTGGTTTCCTAGTGAACTCAGAATGAAGGTGAACTGAGGACATATTTCAGGTATGCAAGTGAGACTAAAACTCCCAGTCTAGTTTACGGCAGGTCTGTGGCTGAAAGACTACATGACATTTCTTACATGCCTAATATGCTACTGAGCAATAAACGAAGCTCTGTAAGAATTACAGCTCATTAATTTTCCAATCAATAGAAGCGTTTTAAATTTAAACATGCTTTAGGCATATGTTATTGATAAGCAGGATGATATTCTTATTCTAGAACAATTATACATATAAAAATGGAAAAAGTAGAATGATTTTAAAGTATTTCTTCTTTTTCTATTGTCTCTAAGATTTGGCATGATCTGTTCTTTGAAATTATCTTTTGCTTTTATTTACAAATATTAGCTGTCTATTTTTTGAGGCTTTGGAAAAAAAATAAGAAGTTAACTGATGACTCCATACTGAGCCTCAGAGTCAAAGCATTTGATAATAGGCATACTCTTATCTGACAATGTGAACGTTACTTTCTTTACATCATCATCATCATTATTATTATTATTGCTTAACATTTCGATGCAGCAATCGTCTGATTTCTTTTCTGAATGTATTTATCTTCGTTGCGAGGTTTTTGTTTCTAGTCCTTATCTTAAACATTGTTATTGTTATTTAATTTTTGAGCCTTTTTAATTCTGTGAAGACAAAAAGTAGAAGCCTAATAAACACATGTATATGTAAAAAATAAAAAAATAATAATGCTTAGGCAGAATATTTAAAGACAAGTAAAGAGAAACTATAACAGTAAAATGTTTGATGAGAAAATACATGCTATATACACAACAGAATTCAAATTTTCTAATATTCAGACAAAAACACTTGAAGGATTATGAGGATTTTTGATTATTGTTTTTGCACTTACCTGTATTCTTTGAATGATAAACATAGTATCTTTATTCTTTTTAAGCATGGAAGTCCATAACCTGGCCTGAAAGAGACTGCATGCTAGAGATAAAAAGGCACTTTGACAATTCCACCAAACTCTATGGTTTGTGTTATTTTTATCAGGAACCTCCTGGTGACTTAACAAGTATTTAGGAGGGATCTTTCTGAGCTATCACTCACACACAGTTCTGGGTTCGGGATTATATTCCCACACATGGATTGGAAACCACCTTCACTGCTGAGAGGACAGCTGGCTGAACCTGGCTTTCCTCAATGTCTTTCCTCTGCTCCCGCTCCAGGCAACATCACTGCTGGTATCATTATCCTTTCAGTATGAAACACAGATCTCTCTCTCTCTCTCTCTCTCTCTCTCTCTCTCTCTCTCACACACACACACACACACACACACACACACACACAGACACCTTCCCTGCCTTCAGTGAGCTGGCAGCATCAGTCAGATTCCTCTGATATTCCTAATAAGACAGATGAATCCTGGATGTTAAATGGCCTTCATCCATGCCGCCTGCCTACTGTCCCACCAAGCCCCTGTCCTATTGGGAATCTGTTGGTCCCTCTCTGGCTTCATCCCCCTTTCACCTGGCCACTGCCTCTGTAATTTTCCAAACTTAGGGATGGGAGAAGCCCTGGTAATGCAAGATATAATCTGGTTCTGCTACTATTCAGTGGATGACTAGGGGGAGTCACTTCCTCTCTTGGTCTTCAGAATCCTCTTCTAGAAAATCAACTGGTCGAACAAAACCAGTTCTAAGTCCCCCTCCAACACTCATGCACTGCAGGGACGTTTCTCAGGGGAAGGCAGAGATTTGGCTCACCCTTATAGCTGAACAAGGGATCGACAAACGTCTGTGTATAAGAATGTTCATCTCAGTGACATTTGTGGTATGGGAATGTGCAGTTAACCTTGATTTCCCCTCGCTAAAGAGAGATAGGGAGAATGTGATGGATGCCTATCTCAGAAGACTCTGTAGCAATTAGAAGCAAACACTAGGTTCACATAGAAAAGACAAATAACGCTCAAGCACAGAGCATTTTATGAAAAAGGAAGACAATAAAATCAATACCCCATATGTAAATGCATCTGGCCAGCATGGGCAGCCAGTGTGGGTGTGTAAGAGGAAGACAAAGGCTTTCCTGATGTATGTGACAAGGAAATGGACAGCCCGTCACATGTCTCACTGTGAACTCCTACCCTAAAAACTCTTTTGGGGCCTAGAAGCATGTTTGGGGCTCAGCACTCATAACACAGTGGTTACAGCACTAGCCACATACACTGAAGTTGGCATGTTTGAACCCAGCCCAGGCCAGCTAAAACAACAATGACAACTGCAACAAAAAATAGCCAGGCATTGTGGCAGGCACCTGTAGTCTCCATTACTTGGGAGGCTGAGGCAAGAGAATCACTTAAACCCAAGAGTTGGAAGTTGCTGTGAGCTGTGATGCCACAGCACTCTACCGAGGGTAACATAGTGGGACTCTGTCTAAAAAAAAAAAAAAAAAAGAAAAAAAGGAGCATGTTTGATTTTTTGTTTTGTTGGGTTTTTTTTTTTTTAAACTATTTTCCCAAATACATAAATCTGATTAGAACCTGTCCTCGGTTCAATAAGAGAATTTGGGGTGATAACCCCATACTGGACAGAAATCTTTTGAGCTGTTCTGTGAATCTCATTTGACTTCTGTTTTAAACTATACTTTTGCTTTTGGAGGAACTACTTGGAAATGAACTTTTTGTCCTTCCCCCTTCACTCATCACCTGATACTCATCCAGCAGGCTCTCCCTAGCCAGCCATCCCCTGAGACAGACTCCCTGAGGAAGGAAAATATCTTGGGCCCTCCTGGGCAGAGGCCTACAAGGTTCATGTCTGTTTGGATATGGACAAGATTTCAGAAGGGGAAAAGCAGAGAGGACATAGAAGGAGGTGACAGAGGGCACCAAAGGTAAACGTGGTAGACTCCCCCCATAAGCACAAGGGCAGCCTGAGAATGGACGGGGAAACCAGCCCGGTGGGCACCCCTGACTTCTGAGACCGTGGGCTGCTGCCTCACATATGTGTGACATTATTGGGCTTGGAAGTGCCAGCCCTGCTCACAGTTAATGTTCCTTTAAAAGTAACTTAGGCCAAGACAGCAAAAGTGCTTTAAGAAGTCTCCAGGCCATAGGAGGAGGAAGAAAGGAGGAAAAGGTTATTCAAATAGGTGGAGCTGTGGGAAGAAAGATGGTGAGTAAAGAAAGCAGAGACTGTTTGTAAGTTCCCAGAAGTAGAGTTACTAGGTCAGAGAGGTGAATCCCTGCAGAGTGCATCTCACACATTGTACAACTCTTTTTTCATAAAGACATGCTAACTCAAAACGCCACTATCAGTAGCTGAGTATACCAGTTTCACCATTACCTCGTCAGCATTTGGTGGTATTGTTTTTGCTGGTTTGAGTGACAGGAAGTCAGTCACCCTTCCTTCTGTTTTATCCCACCAGCAAGCATTCACTGAGCCCCTGCTCGGTCTTGAATTGTCACAGAAAACACTGATAAGACAAGACTAGGGGAGGAGGGGTCCTCATACTGAACTAGTGCACATTCCTGCCAAAGAGACAGAGGGAGAACAACGTGTCAGAGTTAGAGCGGGCAGGTTGTCCGGAGCCTGGGGCCAGGGGGTCCAGGCCAGACTCTTCTGCCTGGCTTCCCTGCCTGGCTCAGGAGCATCAGGGCTTGAGAGGGCCTGGGTGAGGTCTGCCAGACCCACAGGCTTGAATTTCTCCAGGCTCCAGCTCACCCAGGCATGGCCTGACAGTACTGTCTGGGAGAGAAACCAGGCCCTTCCTAGACCCCCTCCCCATCTGTAGAATAGTCCATAGCTGAGAGATGGGGTACAGGGCCATGAAACCACAATTTTCTTTGCTCTGCCTCTGACAATTGCCAAGTGGCCTTGGGCAAGCCTCTCTGGGCTTTAGATTCTTGCGGACCTGCCTGTACAGGTCCTGCCTTTGGGGAAAAAAGCCTTTTCCTCAAACACATCAGGTCAGTAAACTACAATGCTGCCAGTCCCTAATTCACACTAACAACATACCCATGTCTTTATCCTAAACCAAGGGAGATGGTTTCTAAGAGAAAAGCTGTCCCAAAGAGCGTATCTAAGAAACACTGTGGGAGAAAAGCTAAAGATAAAACCATCTGATATTTGTTGATCCCTTACTATGAGCTAGTTACTAGTTTCCTGCAGGAGGAAACATCTTGCAAATGTTATCTTAAATCCTACCACAATCCTATGAGATAGTCATTCTTATCCACATTTTGCAGATAAGAAAATAGAGACTCAGAGATTAAATAACTTGTCCAGGACCCCACAGGCCAAAAATGGCAGCAGATATGCAAACAAGGCTCAGCTGACCCCAAAGGCCCTGTCCTTTTCTTAGCAGAGAGACCAGGTCACAGGCTAAGCAGGCAGAATCTGGCCCACAAATGTATTGTTTGGCCTGCGCAAGACTTGGAAAATTGAAAATTTTTACAGAAATTCAGCTTCTGGGATTGGAAAATTGGATAATCTGACAACATGGAGCTCTTGTTCCACTCCAGAGATTGAGACCTGAGGGCAAGACTCTACTCAGCCCCAGCCCTCTCTGACTTTATAACCAACCCTGACCTGCTCTTGCATATTTTTGTACCTGGAACCCCAGCCTGCAGGAATATCCTGACCCTGCATCCAATCACAGTGGGGGCCCAGCTAGAGGAGGAGGACCCAGACCTCTGACTCCAGCTCCCTGAACCCTCTGCACCTGCTCCTCCTCTCCCCTCTCCGCCCTTTCTCTTCCTTCTCCTGCCCTTGCTCCCCCCTCCTCCTCTCTTCTCTCTACCTTCCTTTCCTCCCTAGTCTTCCCCCTTCTAGCTCACAGGCACAGATGTCACACACACGCAGACATCAGATTTACCCTTCATTGTAGGACATGTCTGGTCTCCCAGGGAGACTGCAAATCCTCAGGCTTCTCACACCTCTTCCTACACACAAGACCTGGCACCGCCCCTACTGGAGCCCAGGTCGTGTTATCTGTTCATTGCCTCTGGCCTCCAGGCAGAGGCCCAGCTGGGGCAGGAGGCACAGGTGGTGGACCCTGCTCCTAACTCCTACCCAGATGCCCTGAATTAATTCTCTAGCAGTGCTCCGGGGTGCCTGCTTTGATGTATGAGGTGTGTGGAGGCCCCAGCAGCACCATCCAAATACTCTGACTCCTAATCTCTTCCCCTTTACAAGAGGGCCTGGGATTTATTAACTGGAAAATCTTTAGAGAAATCTTGAGGGCCCTCAATAATTGTGCTGGGGCCCCTCAGCTGTGTACATGTGAGCTGCAGCAGACACCAGGCAGCCCCTGGCCAGGAGTCTGCAATCCTCAACAGATGATGATCTGAGAGCCCAAGGTCTGATTTCAAGGAAGCCTGGATTAGCAAAGCCACTCTCCTTATACAGGCAGGTCAGAGAGTGAAGAACTTCAGAATGGGCCCACCTGGGATTTGGCCCAGAGCACTGCCATTTGTCTGGGTGACCTCGAGCTGGTCTTCAGCTCTGTTTCTCCATTTGCAAAATGGGGATCAGGAAACTAATGTGTGTCACTATGAAACACCGACTCAGTATAAAACCCTTAGCTCATTTCCAGATATAGGAGGTAGGGGGGGGATTGTTTCAGGCTCCTCAAAGTTAAAAGAAAGTGGTCAGTGGCATTCTCAGGCCTGGGCATGTGTTAGAATCACCTGTGGAGCTTTGCAGATGCACAAATTCCCAGACAGTATCCTTGGAGAGTGTGCCCAAGGGGCAGCCTGAAACCATTACTGTGGGGATGGAAGGGATCATAATTTTTTCATTAAAATTTATGGAATGAGTTTTTCATTTAATGGCTTTTCATTTAGCAGCAGAGTTTTTTAAAATAAATTCCAGTCATTAAGCGAAAAACTAGGTACGGATTTGGTGTGTGAGTCTGATCTCAAAGCAGAGTAGCAAATGAAATGGCCTAGGTCACAACAGCCACCATCCCTAAGTGGCTGCTTAGGTGCTGGGAGACTTATGTATATTTTGTCATTTCAATCTCTGAAACACAAGAAATCTGATGCCTCCTCCAAGGTTACCTGCTGCAGGTGGCAGAGCTAGGATTTGGAGGAGGACTCAGTCTGCCTCCCAAACCAAGCATCTTTCCTCAACCCCTCTGGGAAGGGCACTCAAGCACTTACATATGCCCACCCACCAGGGCCTGACCCCTGTGAAGGAGGCTGGTGAATTGTGCTTTCGAGACTCATTCTTTTGGCTTTGTTGGAAGCAGCCCTCATAATTAACAACAACTGGAGACAAAGAGAAAGGAAGTACAATTGTGTTACTTTCAACCAAAGAGTTGGCACTTTCAGAGAGCACAGAGCTGGGAGCAGAGTTGCTGGTGAAGACAGCTCGGCTGTGTGAAGTCACCTGCCCCACCCCAACCCAGGCTGCAGTTCCTTCGGCTATGAAGTGGGGATGGCAACGCCCAAAAAGCTCAGTTAGTACAGGGATTGTGAGATAACATAGGAGTCAGTTCTGTGTAAACTGGAGTACAAACAGTTGTGCAGAGAGTCATATTTTTCCAGAAGATTTCACAATGCCCAAATACAACTTACTCAGTTACAAGGTTGTTTTTAGATTTCAAATCTATGTATGCCTTGACTGGCATTCAACTTGCTATTTGATGGTAATTAAGTATATTTTCAATGACATAAACCTGTTTTGGTTCAGCAAGAAAATGAAAATGATTGTTCTGGACAGTGCTGTGTTTTCCCCATCGGAGCTGTTGATTAATGGGCATGCCTTTAGTCATCAGAATCATACCGAGCGGCTTCCAGGAAGAGGCGTAGCATCTATTTAGGTATTTGGTTCCAATTGTAAAGGTTAACTTGGTGTAACATTCTATGTGTTATCCTTCCTCAAACATGTTTCCATAGCATTCAAAGCAAAGAAGCACTAGTAGTCATGAGGAATAATGGAATACATTGTGTATAAAACATTCTTATAACAATTCATTACGTCAACCTATTTCACTTACACAATAAAAGAATTCTGAAAAAAATTGAATAATGGTAAAATGTTTGCACAGTGTTATATTAAAAAGTTTCTTTCACATAATTTTTTAAGATCATAATAGGTATGTGCAGATTTTAAGTGAGTTTGCCTAAGTTATGTTCCTTAAAGACCATTTTGAAGGAATGCATTGTTTTAAGGAAATTAAATCAGTTTATCAATCAACATGGAATGAACCCTATTCTATCTATAAGGACTTACACCTTATACAATTTTTTGCAGAACAATGGTACAAAGGTAGGTTTCAGAAGTGCTTGTATCCCATTCATTCTTCTAAACTGGCTAAATATTCCTCCTACCCTGGGCAGTCACTTGGTGTGCCCCTGTCTCCCTGGCTGCCATGTGTAGGGAGGCTTATTTGGTAAGGTTCCAAAAGAACCAAGTAGACAAGTACTATTTCATGGTTCTACTTTAAAAGTTAAAAAAGAGAGAGAGATTAATTTACACACAGGTTGTATTATATAAGCTCTCTTCTAATGATTGGATAAAAAAACAAACAAACAAATAAAAAAACATATTCCAGGGAGGAAAGTGGCTTTGCAAGAAAATGCCCAGCCAATCAATATAGAGACCATAAATTGCCCATTTTCTAGCCTGTGCTCTGGGCATTGATTTGTGTTTTTCAACCCCCCTACTTGGAAGAGTCCCCTTCCTTAGGAAGGAGCACCAAATCTGGTGTTAGATTCTCTGGATTCAGATTCTGGCATTTCTTTCATTAGCTGTGTGACCTTGGGCAAATGGCTTTCTCTCTGTGCCTCGTCCCCCTCATTTGTGAAATAAGGAAAACGGCTGATCAAGCATCCAATTTCATGGAGACTGGTCGGTCTAGGGCAGGGGACAGCAAATTTTTCCTGGGAATGCCAGATTATAACATTTTCAACATGGAAGGTCATAGATACAGTCTCTGTCACACTATTCAATTCTGCAACTGTAGCACAAAAGGAGCTGGAGATATATGTACACAATACAACTTCACGTAAATACACAGTAAGTTGGATCTTCACCTACAGGGGTAGATTGCCCACCCCTGGTCTAAGGACTGTTAAAGCCAGAATGAGGAAAGTAACAGTGGGGAGACAGCACTGGCCAGTGGAGGGATGATCAAAAAAGTTCTGAGCAGAAGGAAAGAAGATTAATGGGGGTGAGAAGGACCTATGGACTCCTCTAACCCCATACCGGTTGCCTCCCATCCTCTGGCCTAGAATACCACCCCTTCCCTCAGCTCCTTTTCCAGGTTTTAGCTCCAAAGAGCCTCTCCTGTCCTACTCACGCACTTGATGAGGGCAGGGACCAGGTCTGCTCCTACATCTGTATTCCAGAACAGACTGTGTTCAGTAGGGACCAAGGTGGGCTGCCTGAACGGGAAGTGCTTGACAGATGATGACTGGCCAAGAGCCTAAAGAGGGCTGGGATTCTAGGGCCACCTCTGCCTGGAACTTGCTGTTTGACCTTATGTGTCTGAGGGCAGTGAGGCAGCGGTAGCCCCATGACCTACTCTATAGGTTGGAGTTTGCCTCAAAGGAGCCACCCAAGGATGAGTCTGGGGGGGGGGCTGTGCCCAACCTGTGCTGTGCTCCCATTCCTAGCTCCTGCTGGGCATCCTTCTGCCTTTTCCCCAGAGGTAAAGCCCACAACTCAGTTCATCCCCCAGGGACCTCTGGCCACAACCATGGCTTATTTCCTATCCATGAATTATATTCTCCTAGTGCCTGAAGGGCCTTTGAGATCAGCTAGTTAATGCCCTTGTTTTCTAAATGAGAAAACTATGTCCCAGAGAGAAGAGATTTCCCCAAGGTCTCCCAGGTAGCTGTGCCCTGCCATATCCCTGCCTCTGGGTCTGAGGATGCCCTCTCCCCTCAATCTCTGTGGCATGCACCCTACAGAAACTCTGTAGGCCAGGCAGAACCATCATAGGCCCAAATGAGGCCGGAGTGAAAATTATGTTTTAAAAGTACCCCTTCCCTTAGTCAAATAGAGCCTTACACCAGCACCTACAGCATGCCAGGCAATATTCAGTTCCCATTTGGCCACACAGCTGGGTGTGTGGCACAGTGAGCAACCTGTGCCACCTTTCGTGGAGGCCCTGGGCCTGTGCCTAGTAGCCAGGGTTGGTGCTAGCTTTGGCAAACTTGAGATCACAGAACCATCTGGAAATGTCAGGGAATACTCAGCTTCAGGCCATTACTCCCAGGGTTACTGGAAATCTGGATTTTCATGTGAAATCTGCAGTTTGTAAATGTTGGCAAGGGATTCCAATTTTTTTTTTTTTTTTAACACCATGCTGGTCAGTCCTGTGCAGACCACAAGGGACAAGTCTATAGATGGACAGATTTTGCTATCTGACTTCCTCACAGTACAGATGTGAGATGACAGGGAGTGACTTGTCCAAGGTGACACCTGGGTGAGTGACAGCCTGTTCTTCAGCCTCTCAGTGCCTGTGGCCCTCACTGTGCCTCTATCTCATAAGTCAGCGAGAACTGCACCTCCCTGCCTGGCCCACTCCCCAGCGGATATTTTTACCAAATGTCACAGCAGTATGTAGGAAGGCCCAGGGTCTGGCTTGAACCGGTAAATTATGATCACTTGCCAGGGAGCTGTAAACAGGACTCTGATTAATGAATTCCTTAATGGTTGGGCCCTGTATGCGGGCCATGTCTGAGTGTCACCCCCAGCAGAGGAAGGGGAGGTGGCTGGGCAGGGGGAGGTTTGTGTCATGTGTGCCTCAAAAAGGAAGCTCCAACCGCATGCCTGAACAACCCTTCCTCCCTCACGCCTAATCGTGGGGCTGCCCTGAGTTCACACCAGACTGTGTGTGCATAGACCAGGGAAAGGTGATTGAGCCTTGGGTGGAAATAGAATTGGCTGGTCTCCTCCCCTGCCCTGCCCAACCTCCCCCCACCCCCATCTCAAG
This sequence comes from Arctocebus calabarensis, assembly GCA_963573935.1. Taxonomy (NCBI): domain Eukaryota; kingdom Metazoa; phylum Chordata; class Mammalia; order Primates; family Lorisidae; genus Arctocebus; species Arctocebus calabarensis. The sequence goes on along the minus strand of CAUYON010005207.1, from coordinate 67,702 downwards.
AAACTTGGAAATGCCCTATTTGAATGCAGACAAAGAGCTGAGAAGCCTTATCCCCCCTGCTGGTGCTTTGAGGACCACCCCACCCCCCAACCCCTAGCCTGAGGCCTGAACCAGAGCCTAAACCCCTAGGATCCCTCCCTGTCTTAGCTGGAGATGGGAAACTCAGGTAGAGCCAGGCACACACCTGTCCACACTCCCCAAGATCTTGGAAGAACGGAAACATGGGAAAGTCATGGACCAGGGAACAGTCCAAAGGGTGACCTTGGGCCAGTCTTCTGACCATCCTGGACCTTATGTCTTCTTCTGTGAAATGAAAGGCCTGGGGTACACTGTTCACTGGGCACTCAATGCAGGGGGTGGCGTGAGGTCAGATTCACTCCTGCCTCCATGCCCATGGCAAACACCACTAATCGATCCTGGCCCTCTTTGCCTGAATACTGGACTCAGGGCATCACCACCAATCAATCACAGCTGGCAAGTGTGAGAAAATCGATTTGCCATCCCCAGACTGGAATATTTATCTTTTCTGCTTAGTCTAAGAGTGGCAGTTTGTGTGGTAGAGAGCACTGGACTGGGAATCAGGGGACCTAGATAGCTGTCAGGCTCCACTTTCAGACCCCTCTGCGTTTCCTCAAAATCCCTGCTCTGAGGTTATAAAACAGAATCTATTTATTCTAATAACAGTGGACATTTGTGTATCAGGTACTGTGCACAGCACTTTGGCATTTTCTCATTTAGTCATCATACAACCTGATAAGGAGGAATTTGCATAGTCCCCATTTACAAAAAAAGAAATTGAGGTTCAGATAGGTTAAGAAACAAAACCCAGCTTATGATTTGAGTTGTGAACTCACAAACTGAGAATCAGTGCATCCTGTGGCAGATTAAATATGTCTGCAAATCTTTGAGTCTCCTCTTATCCAGAGGTGAGCTCTGTTCCCCCATGTCTTAAATCTGGATTCACTGTGATTAGTAGACTGTGGTAGAAAGGGCACTGAGCAAGCTCCACAGCCTGGGCCTCAGGCACTTGACAGTTCCTGCTTTTGGAATGCTTCCCCAGGCTGTCTGCCCATCCTACCGGAGAAAGAGAGATGGAAGAGAGGTCAGGCACTGCAGACGTGTGAGCAAGGCCATGGTAGGCTGTGCAGTCTAACAGAGTCTCCTGCTGACCCTCCCAATAGAATGCAGCTGAGTGAGTGAGCCTGGTGGAAATCAGCAAAGGCATTGCCCAGGCAACTTACGGAATTTTGAGAAATAGCTCACTTTGTGTTTAGAGTTACTTGTTATGCAGCAATAGCTAACTGACACACATTCTTCCTCCAGAGCCATAATCTGAATATTACATGTATACTTCACAGAGGCATACAGAGTAAGAATGGGTAAGAATGTGGTCTTTGGAGCCAGATGGCCTTAGTTCAAAGGGCTTAGAATATTTTCTCTGAAAAAAGGAAATTTCCAGGCTCATTGAGAGGCTGGTGTCATTTACCCAGTGAGGCCCCCTGAGTTCAGCAGCAAGAGTCCTGACACCTGCGACCTCTTACCTCCTGAGTGAGAAAGAGAGAGAAAGAGGACATGCATGAACATGCCAGAAGCCCCCTGGAGCCCCAGCAGGAACATCAGGACGGCCACCACCTCTAGAGTTGTACAATGTGCAGACTTCCATGGCAGTCCCTGCAGGCAGATGCTATTGGTCTAATTCTTCCCAGATGAAGGATCCAAAACCCAGAAAAAGTACTAGCCTGGGACCAGCCTCCTAATTTCTCCTAATTCCCTTCCTCCTGGTGCTGACATAGTGGCAAGGGTCCATTCCCCAGCCTCAAGGAAATGGCAGAAGCAGACTCTGGGATTTCTCATCTGCAGCCACCTTTCCTTGTGCAGGGCCAGGACCAGCCCCTGGCTGAGGCCTTTCGTGACTAGAAACTCAAAGGAAGGAGGGGGCAGACTCCAGCAGGGTGGTGCAGCCTGAGGCTGATCTTTAAAGGGGAGCCCCTGGGCCATCTCTCAGGCATGCTCTTTCTCTCCCTTTGGTCTTTTCCTCCTGGTCACCTGGCACTTCTCTCCCTCCATCTCCATGATAGCCTTCTTTTATCAGCAGGGCTGAGCACCAGTCAAGGAAGGCAAACCTGAGACCTGCTGAACACTCAGCAGGTGCCTGGTACAATATAAACATTCTCCTCTTTCACTGACATAACAACCTCGCAAGGGATGCCTTGTTGCCCAGACATAGCAAATGAAGAAACAGGGGCCCCAAGGGGCTAAGTTACTGGGCCAAAGAAGACACATTCAGTAGATGTCAGAGCTAGGATCTAAATACAGACCCCCTGACTTCAGAGCCACGGTCATTTCTACCGCACCACCTGGCATCCCCCAGAGGAAGCAGAGAACCCAGCGTGGAAACCCCAGTGTGGAAACAGCCGAGTGGAAACTGCATTAATGAAATGAGAGATGGAGCCGGGCGCGGCCCCCAGGGCTGGTTCCTTGTCAGCCTAAGCCCCCGGAGGAGCTGGGGAGAGATTTTCCCAGCATCCTCAGCAGCTAATTACCAGCTTCACTTTTTCCTTTCCCTCCTTAGATGTTTCCGATGCTCTCATCAAGTGTTCCAAATTCAGCCTGCAGAGCAGGGCTATGCCTCAGAGCTGGCAGGGCTGGGGCAGCAGAGGTGCTGAGGATGAGTCTGTAGCACTTACTCACAGCCCCCTGTCCCCCAGGCAACTGCCTGGGAGGCCACTCCAGGAAGACAAGGACCCTGTGGCTTCACATGGAGCTGAATCTGTGGCCCTCAATAAAGATCTGTGGAATTAATAAATTGAGCACTAGCCAGGCACTGTGCCCAGATGTTCACATTCATTTTGCATCTCATCCTTGCAGCAGTCACATCATGCTCAACACCACTCAGCCTTGCCACATGCCCACACTGTGCTGAATGCCTGCACGGGTGGCCTTACACCCCGTTGTTCACTGTACTGTCTGAGAGCTGTCAGGAGTCCACCCTCATCCTCAGTGTTGTCCACATTTCAGATGGGGCAACTGGTGCCCCAGTGATTTTTTTTTTTCTGGTTGGTAGGAGACTGTGTCAACTTCAAACCTGGGGACATTTGACCTCTGAGCCAGTGCCTGTAAGTGCCGTGCTCTCTGTGGTGTAGAGAATGCTAAGGCTTAGAGAGGGAGGGTAAGATCCCACTCTCCAGAGAGAGGTGCTGACCCTTCCGCCAGCCGATCCCTCTCCTGCCCACCTCCTACTCCACCTTCCCAGGGGACCGTGCTTCCAGCCCACTCCCTCTACCTCGCAGCCTCCATCTCCCTCTCCTTCCTCATGTCCCACTACCCATGCCTCCACCCTCTTTTCCCTTCTTCTGTTTCCCCGCTCTCCTCTTCTTCACCCAGAATTGGAACAGGTATAGCATTCAGAGGCAGGTGACACAGGGCTCAATGTCAGCTCCCCACTCCAGCCTGTGTGACCTTGAGCTTTGGTTTCTAATCCTTAAATGATGCTAATAAGCCTTGCAGTGAGAGAGGGGCATCGAGCAGCCTGCCCTGCGCCTCGTGTGCCCTGGGGATCATGCTCTAATCTTTCCAACTTGCAGTTTCCTGAATGGGCCTGGGTGCAGGCAGGGGTGGAAAAGAAGTCACCAGAAGTGGGGACTTGGACTGTCTCCATTTTTTTGAATGAAGAAAATGAGGTTCAAAGAGGTAAAGTCACTTGCCTGAAAGCCCCATGACTAGTAAGAATTTGGGCACCAAAGCAGCAAGAGGCCAGCGCTCATCTTTTCATTCAGCATAGCATTTGTGTCCCCTGAGTAACTACTGGGTGCCAGGCGCCTTGCCCAGCAGAAGATGAGTGAGACCTTGTAAGGCTCAGCCCACCTGTCCCAGGTGACTAGGGAGGTGTCAAGGCCAGATGAGGTCATAGGTAGGGAAGCACGTGCAAGTGCCGAAGGACAGTGCATGACCCCTGCAGGAAGGGGTGGACAACTACAGAGGGAAGGAGAAGCTCGGGTGGATGGACGGGCTGGAGACTGCTGGAAGGCCTCTCTGGGACCACCTTACTGGGAGCCTTCTCCTTTAGCCCTCCCTGACACTAAGTGTAAGACTCAATTAGCAGAGCACCCTTGGGCTTGGTCCCCAGGTCTTAGGGCCCAGAGGCCCACTGCTCTGAGAAGCTTCCCCCTCTCCAGGTCTCTGAGCCTGCTGGTGCTGCTCTGCAGAAGCCCCATATAGAACCAGGCCAGAGCAAGGCCAGTGCCAAGAGGAAGCCCTAAGCAGGTGTCAATGCTGAGAGCAGAATAGGAAGTTATTCTTAGAGACAGCCTGATGGGGTAGCTGTCTGTCCCACAGCTGACATGGAGATGCCCTCAGGAGAAGGAGCTTTGCAATCCAACACTCAGGTTCTCCTGGCCTTCTCGGAGCCTGGGCAGAGCGTGCCTCCTCCAGGTAGTCTCCTTGTTCCTGCCATAAGTCAATGGCCCCTTATTCTCAATTTTGTTGCAAAATAGCAGGGGGAGTGAGGAAGTTACCTATGTGTATTGAATGGCTTCTCTGTATCAGGTGCTTCACACACATCCCTTCATATAACCCTCTCAGGTGTCCTGAGACGTGGGTATTACCCATCCTCTTTTCACAGAGAAAACTGACATTCAGAAAGGCTAAGTAACTTGCATAGGGTCACACAGCTTATGAATGGCAAAGCTAGGACCTGAACCAATGTCTGCCTGATGCCAGACCGTGCCCTCTTTCTACTCCATGTGAGTCTTGGAAACTTGTCCTCCTCCCAGGTTGGGATGAGCACCTCCAGGGCCACTGGTCTGGCTGCATCTACTTCACTCCCCCTTATGACCTTCAGGCCTGACCTTCAACCGAGCCTTGCAGATTTCTGGGTGAGTCAGCCCTCACATGGCTCTCACTGTAAGACATGAACATTTATTAAGTGTTTACTCTATACCAGGTAATTGGCTCTGTTCATCTCCCACTCTCCTACTAAGTGGTGGAAAGATCGCTCCCTTACCCTGGGAGCACTTATACCCTCCACCTCAGTGCAGGTGCTCTGAGCATTACCTCTAGTCCTCTGTTAATCCTCAAGATGATCCTGGCCAGTTAGTGTTAATTATCTCTATTTTACAGATAAGAAAAATAAAGGTTGGAGACATTAGCTCTCATTTGCCCAGCACTCTGAGATCACTTGGTTGAGACCCCTACTACATTTGCACAAGCTATTTAAAATTTTCCTTAATTCATTCACTGGCTTCTTCTTATCAAATGCCTCCAAGTTGCAGGAATCTGAGGGCCTGAGGGGAAAGAGAATCTTGGAGACCTCCTCTGGTTCAATAGCCTTAACTCTTATCTTACAGATTATGGTACAGGTAATAGTTATTTAAGTCTGCCCATTTTGCAGATAAGAAAGGCAAAGTCCAGAGAGGAGACAGGGTCTTTCCGTATGTTGCACAGTGACAAACACATGACAGAGACTGCCTCTCCCCTGCACCCGGAGAGTCTTTTGCTTTACCCAGAGGCTCTTGGCCCTGAGCTGGAGCAGTCCAGGTTATAGTCACAGGGTAGGGGTGTCTCCTTAGTACAGTGGTTCTCAACCTTCCTAATTGAGCATTGTTACAAATAGAACAAAGGGGTCACAACCCACAGGTTGAGAACCTGCGCACTTGATCTCACAGGAAGCTAGAGACCCCGGGCCAGGGAGAGGTTAGGACACTCAAGCACCAGGAAGGAAAATGCATTTTGGAATGCACAGAAGTCAAGCATGTCATCAGGAGCTGGGGTCAATGGAAGGCCCTGTGGGGGCTGAGGACAGGGAGTGGGATGTAATAGGAAGAACTGGGAAGGATGCCAAAAGCCTGATGGCATGTCCCTCAGACTCTCTGTGGGACCTCGGCCAAGTGGACTGGGTCCTTGACCTCTCTGGGTCCCATTTCCATCCACAAAGTAGGGGAAGTATGGCCAGGTGGCCCTCACTGTAAGCTCTGTAAGGTGGTCAGTAAGGGCCTACCATCCTGGGTACTAAGGAACAGGCAGCCCACATTGGAACCCACAAGGAATGTAGTCAGAAGTCTGTAGCATGCAGAGGTGGCAGGGTGCAAGGGGTGAGATGAGAAGCTGATTGGGTGGGCAAGGCTGTCTGGGGGGAAGCCCCTTCCCAGTCTCCCCTGGAAGCTTGCTGGTGGAGAAACAGGTGCAGCCCCAACAGCTGAGGGGCCAGCAGCCCGCAGCCCAGCCTGCAAAGGTGGCTGCCAGGGCAGAGGGAAGCAGTGGCAGGAGGCAGAGGTGCTAGCTCCCTGCGATTGCTCTAATGGAGTCCACAAACTGTGAGGCTTAAAACAACAGACATTTATTCTCTCACAGTCCTAGAGGCCAGAAATCACAGACTGAGGTGTTAAGAGGGCCACACTCCCTTCAGCGATTCTTGGGGGGAATTCATTCCTATGATTCTTCCAGCTTCAGGTGGCTCCAGGCATCCCTTGACTTGTGGCTTCCATAGTTACACTACACTGCCTCCCCTTCCGTCTGTCCCAAATCTCCCTTTGCCTTTCTTTTATAAGCACACTGGTCACTGGATTTAGAGTCCAACTGGATAATCCAGGATGATCTCTTTAAGATCCTTAGTAACATCTGCTAAGATCTCTTTTCCAAATAAGACATTTCCAGGCTCTGGGAATTAGAAGGTGGACATATTTTGGGCAGGCTACCATTCAACCCCCAAGAGTATGATCTCAGGGTGCCCTCCGCACTTACTGACTCTTGGAGTTCGAGAGGCTCCTGGCAGCTCAGCTCAGCTGGATGGGGAGTTGCAAGTGAGTGGCAGCCTACTTCCCCCCTAACTGCTCAGCCCAGGCTGCAGCAGAAGGCTGGGAGCTGAGCCTCACTGGACAAGGGATGGGAGCAGCAAGCCCTTCTGCAGAAAGGCCTCCAGCTCTGGTGAAGCAGCAGCCGCCTGTCTTCCAGCTCAGAGACAAATCAGCCAGCTAATTCAACTCCATTGAATTGACTGGAATGATCTGAAGAGAACTTAGGGCAATCAAACCAATGTCTTTTCCACCAAGTACAGGGAGAGCTCAGCAGAATAAACGGGATAGGGGCCTAAAAGTGGAATTTCAGGCACAGTGGAAGGAAACACGGCAGAACTTCCCAGTGCAACCCAAACCCACTCCAGAGGGCACCACCTTTTCTTTTCCTTACAGGTGTGGGCCCCTAGAGGCCAGGCTGAGCAAGAGTATCCAGTCTGGGGCACATTATGTCATTATCAGAGCCCTCTCCAAGCCCACCTTCGGATCTAGGGTCTTGAAACTATGTCAGTGAACACATGGGGCCCTTCCTGCTACAGATCACTGCAGGGTGAGCTCTGGGCTAAGTGGCTAGTTTTGATGTCATGGCCTAACTCTGAAAGGTGCAGCATGGAAGAAGAAAGGCACAGGGCCTCAGTCCAGGGGTCAGGGAGCTACAGGCTGGGCAGGAATTGAGCACACAACGAGAATTGACAGAGCATGGTCTGGAGAGCAGCAGAGAGTGGTGTGGGGAAGAAAGCATTCTGAGAGTTTAAGGAACTCTCAGACGGAGGCTGGTGCGGACTGATTAGTTTCCGGATGGAGGCTGGAAGCACGTGTATGGGGCCCAGGAAGCACCCACCTTATTGCTGGTGAGCAACTATATTGGGCTGGATTCCAGGATGCTCAGTAGAGGGGCATGTGTCAGATGGAATGAGGAGCAAGAGAGAACAGGGCAAAGACAATAGCCGGGAGGCTGTTGTCCAGACCCTGAGGTAGCTCTGGGGTTGGAGAGAAAAGAGTATAAGAGGGAGGAAGGGAAGGAAAAGGACTCATTGAACATCCATTCTGTGCTGAACGCCATCCACAGAACCTTTCATCCACCATCCCCGTGAGTCTTTTCAACCACCACTCCCATGGGACAACTGGCTCCTAAGAAATATTATGCTGTCAAAAAAAAAACAAAACAAAACAAGGAACTTTTGCAGTAGGAAAAGGAGATATTACAGAATGAAGAAAATGGACTCCCAATAAAGTTATGTATTGTCTATGTAGTAATTCCAATAATTAAAATGTCTTAAAGCTAAACATTTTGTGATAGCAGGCTAAAAATAATGGAACATCATGCTCCCCACAAGTAGGGTGCGTGTGTCATCACCCACTGAGATTGTGTCATCACCAGCAGCAGCAGTCCAGTCATATGGCTCGTGTTCCCTAATTAGTCAGCCCTACCATTTCCAATTCAAGTTGCAGAGATGTGTGTGCTTATTATCTCCACTCTACAGGGAGACAGGCTCTTGGTCACAAAGCTCAGGAGGGGCTGAGCAGAGATTTGGAAGCAGCCTGTCTGATGGGGGATCTTTCCACTACTCTGCTCCACAGGAAGAGGAATGGCAGGGAGCTGGTGACTGATGCCCACAGACAGCCAGGAGGAAGGGCTGGCACAGGCAAGGCTCTGGGCCAGGGATGGAGGCCAGACTGAGCCTCCTGAGCCAGCAGCTAGAGGAAGGCAGTTCCTCCCCTGCTCGGCCAGCCCGTCCCTCTCACCACCAGGAGCCCTGATTGAGTGCAGCACTTCCCAAGCAGTGAAGGATGAAAATGGGAAAGGAGGAGAATGAGCAGACAGGGCGGGAGGAAGCATCTTGCCCAGAGGGAAGACAGCACCCTATTTAGGGCAGACTGAGGGCAGCTCTGCCCAGCTATCTCTGCACTACCTTTTAGCACTTTAATCAAATGCCTCACAGATGGGTTTGCCCGATGTCAAAAATCCAATCGGATACATTTATTGGCCTGACCACCAATTTTCTGCTATGTATCATCAGGGCCTGATGGTCCATTCTCGGCAGCGGGGGAGTTGGAGATAATAGAGCTGGGAGAGCAGTTGTGTGTCTTCAATATTGTTTCTGGCTGTGATGGGGTGGGGGGAAGGAAAGGAGCCTGAGCCCGCAAGGGCAGACAGACAGAAGAACAAAGAATGCCTTGTGCCTTGAATCCAGCACAGTTGGGCAAATGCTAGACAGAGGGGAGAAATCAGGGAAACTAGAAGGCCATTCACAGCTCACATGGGCTAGGGCACTGCCCCTTCCTAACCTGGGCCTCCTTGGGGTCCTCACCAGCCATGTCAGAGGACAGTGGAGCAGGCACCGGGTAAGGCTGATGTGAGGACCACATGGACTTGAACAACATCCACTCAGCCTTCATATGCAGAGCATGAGCTGGACAGTCCCTTAGGATGTGACTCAGTCTTGGGAAGCTTCCAGGAGAGTGGGAGGACACCAAATTAAAAGGACAGTTGGAAGAGTTCAAAGCCCCTCTCTCTTCTCATGCCTTTCCTGCTGGCACTGAGGAGCCCTAGGAGTCTCCAGGAGATTCCTACACCTGCAAGAGTTGCCACAAAGCAGGGACCAAGCCCTCAGACTTCCCTTCAGCCACAGATTCACTTGAATCTTCCTTGCCTCTTATTGGTTGGACTGTGATAAGATCACCTTTGAACAAAGAGCTGCATCCTTTAAAGAGGAAATTTTGAAAAGCACTGAGGAAGTCTGATCCTCTCATTTTATCAACAGGAAAACTGAAGCTCAGAGTGGTAAAGGGATGTCAAGGTAGCACAGGAGCGCTTCCCAGAGGAGCTGACATGTGTGGTGAACCTTGAAAGATAAGCAGAATGTCCCCCACTTTGAGACTCAATGAGAGAAGGAAGGAAAAAACACTTGCCCTGTGCCTGTTCCCACCTCGGGCCTCTGCTCAAGTTCTGCCCCCTGGAGGATGCTCTCCCCTTTTCTCCATGTCTCCCTTGCTCACTTTTCTTCTCCTTGACAACCAGCTCATGCCAGCTCCTCCATAAAGTTGTCCTCTGAAATGAATGGTTCTGGCCCCCTTTCCCTTATAACAGATCTTTTTGTGGAGCAATTTAGCTCTTCCATCATTCTGCCTAGCTCCATGGCCAAAATTACCAGTGTCACCCAACCCACACTAACCAGGAACATACCTGTATTTGAACAAAGGCATGTATCACCTTCTGCAACAGGGACCATGCACACCACAGGGAAGGGGACACCTCAGTGAGTGGATACCAGATGTGAGTCATAGAATTTGGGCTTGTTAGGGGAGGATTCAAGGAAACACAGCTTTGTTCTGGAGTGAATGCTGCCAGGGAGCATGACAGGGAATAATTCTATGACTGGGTATGCTAAGGAATCTGGTCTTGAAGGAAGGGCGAATAGAGCAAAGCTCAATCTGTAACTGTGAAGAAGCAGAAATCCCTGATGTTTGCTGGGGTAGGGAGGTGTTTGTGATCCTGTGGTCTGGGCAATGTTCTTGTTTTTGTCTGTGTTCAGACACAATTACAGAGTGGTCTTGTTTTCATCATGCTTGTGTCTTTGTCTGATGTTTATGTTCTGGGAAATTGTTTATGTTCAATAGGAGATCACGGCAGCCCAGCCAGACCAGCTATGCCTGTCAGGGGCCTTCTGTGTCCTCCAGGGCAGTGGCTGAGTCCATGGTCAGGCACAGGGTGAGCACTTAGCAATCATGTCCTACATTGTTTGAGAGATCAGGGCATGCAGGGCAGGCTTGAGGAGCCAGCATGGGGATGCAGCTGGAGGTCAGGAGTAGGTCTCAAATGCCAGCTAATCAAAGGAGATAACTGAGGTGACTGTGTTCTGGAAGGTATACAGTACAGCGGATGGTGAAGGATTAGTCTTATCTCCTGCTCCTTCCTCCCTGGACATTGGCCTGGAGGCTCACAAGCTGTTCAGCAATCTCGCCAGCCTCAAGAGACAGGAAGAGAGAGAAAACAACTCAGCAGAAGCCAGAGAAGCCCATCCTGGGTGGGCAGGCCAGGGAGGAATGCTATTTATCCCGAGGACGCCCCTGAACTTTCCCCCAACACAACAGGGACAGATGCACAGAGCCTGGCTGCATCCTTCTCCTTTAAAACAAGAAATGGAAACATTACTCACCAAGCCTGGCCATTTATCATGGTCTGGGGACATTAATTTGACAGTGTGTCATTTTCCATTTGGTTTGGGCCCGGTGGAGGCTGCCCTCGAAACACCTTCAATTAAATGCAGCTAATAACACAGAGCTATTTTGAGCAAGGAGGGCCCTCTGCCTCCCCCCACTGCCTCTGGTGTGTGCCTGTTGGGGCCAGGGGTGGGAGCTGCTGCGGGGGGCTGCAATTCAGAGTTATACTGGTGACGGGATCATTTCCCGCAAATCTAGGACCTGCCCCAGTTGCAGGCTATTGAAGTGCACATGGGGTGGGAACAATAACCACCTCATCCCCTAGGATGGAAAATTCCAGCAACCAGCTGGGCTGCATTGCTGCATTTTCTGTATCTAGGATGATGAAAGACACGGCTGTCACCTAGCAGACAGAGAGCATAGGTTTTGGAGTCCAGCAGACTTGGAGGTGGAATAGGATCTTACCTATTCTGCTTCCTGCTGTGTGACTTTAAACAAATCCTGTAGCATCTCTGAGCCTTATTCCTCATCTGTAAAATGGAGGCTAGAGTTAAAGAGTGGCATGATGATTTCTAATGTTGTATGAGCTCAGACTAACAATATATGCATGAAGCCAATTAATTCATGGGAGGGGATAGTTCATGATAACATTTTATATGTTCCAAATTTAAGATTTGGAGAAAGAACATTAAGTGTCCAACATCCAAGACTCCTTCAGTGTGCCCCACAAAGCATGAGAGTGCTTCAAGGAAAGCATATGGTCCCTAGGATCAGAAATATCTGCATTCCAATACCGGCCCTGCTACCAACTAGCCATGAGATTTGAGGCAATTGAATCGCCTGTGCCTCAGTTTCCTCATCTACAAGATGGAACCATCCCTGGGATTGTTAAGAGGATGAAACGATATGACATATAAAGTACCTAGCAAATAGTAGAAGCTCATGGATGTTGGCCTACTCATTCTTCTATGCCTAAGCCCTGAGTCTAGATAATGAGCTCTAATTGGTGATCACTCCATTTTAGTTATGTGTTAAGCACTGGGTATAAATGGTCTCATTTTAATCTTCAAAATGCTATAAGTTAGGTACTAAGTGTGTTAGTAAATTGAGCCATATGAAAATTCTTGTTTCTATTGGTCAAAATGGTTGAGTATCAGCAATTTCATATCTACAACCTAACATCTTCCATCTTCCTGATGAGGCCTCTGGGGCTTGGGCATGTTGATGTCTTCAGATCCAGCGCCTGGGTCAGTGATGGAGCTGACATGAGCTTCTGGAAGTTGACACAGGAGCCTGTCAGCTTTGGGCTTGATGTGGAGAGACAGAGGGTCCATGAGAAACCTCTGGGAATCCTTCTTTCACAAATTGATCACCAAGAAACACTGAGTCAGACCCAGATAGAAGTCTGGAAAGACTCAGTGTAAGGGTCAAGGTTAGGTTAAGTTTTGTACATGGAGAGGGAACAGTGGGACACTTAGGGCTCTTTACAGCAATCCCTGATGACCACCAGGCTCTTGGGGACCCCGAGACCTACCCTTCAAACTTTAATGTCTAGGCAGCCTCACAAGCAGCTGCCCTTGCTCACAGGAAGACCTCTGACAGCCATGAATGGCACAAGCTACAATTCACCACATGTCCAGCTGCCAACGGGCTTCCCGCAAAGTGTGATATTGATTAAGCTGCCACTGCTGCGGTTTCTTCAGAGCTTTGAGCTGGGGCAGAACCCACAACCCACCTGGTGCTACCATTGAGATCCTATTTGTCACGATCAAGATGCTGACAAATGCCAGCCATAATCCAGGCATAGCTGATTCAGAGGGAAGCATTTTCCTCTGGGTAGCACCAAGTGCCCTGGGCTCTTTAAGACTTTGCCACTGTGGTCATGGACCAGCCCGTTTCCCTCTCTGGGCTCTGTCTCCTCATCTGTAAAATGGGGCCTGAGTATATGGCCTGACCAGTTTCTCCAGCACTGAAGGTATACAAGTCTACACAAGCAGATTCTAGAAGGCAACTGTCTTAGTTCATATTGTGCTGCTATAACAGAACAGCTGAGATAGGATAACTTATAATCTATGGAAATATACATGGCTCAAGGTCCTGAAGGCTGGGAAGTCTCAGATTAAGGGGCCACATATGGTGAGGCCTTCTTCCTGCATCATCACACAGTGGTAGGGACATGAGAGAGGGACAAACTCACTTCTATAACAAACCCACTCCCATGATAACGACAAGTCCATTTATGCAGTAGAGTTGCATTGGAGATTAAGTTGTCAACACATGAAGTTTAGGGGGACACATTCAAACAATGGCCGTAACCTTCCTGGTATCTACTTTTGCTTCTGGAGCAATGTAGTAAATTAGTAAGAATCTCCTGTTTATAGTCACTACCTTATTCCAGCTAGTTTTATCTCATGCTGTTTTCTTCAAATAACTTTTTAGAAATTATTTTTCTGGCTCGGTGCCTGTAGCTCAGCAGCTAGATCGCCAGCCACATACACCAGGGCTGGCCGATTCAAACCCAGCCCGGACCTGCAAAAAAAAAAAATGACAACTACAACAACAACAACAACAAAATAGCCAGGCCTTGCGTGGGCACCTGTAGTCCCAGCTACTTGGGAGGCTGAGGCAAGAGAATCATTTAAGCCCAAGAGTTTGAAATAAAATAAAGAGAATAAATTACTTTTCTTTGCCTATACTTCCCTCCCCCACTACAGAAGAAAGACAAAGAAAAAAGAAGAAGAAGAAGGAGGAGGACTCCACATTCCTTTCTTCCCTCGCTAGTATTGTTTTTTGTTAACTGGTTGAGGCAAGCATGTGGACATTTCTCAGCAGGAATGGGTGCCTTTGTCAGCGTCCACAGATTCCCCAGAACTTAGGGCTTGGGCAAACTATAAGAGACCTGAAGTTTAACTGAGAAACGAACAGCCAGAGCAGACAAGGCCAGGCAGTTAGGGCAGGCTTCTTCTTCCGCTTGCCCACAGGTAAAATGGGTAAAAACATCCTGGAAAGCAGTTTGGCAAAATTTATCAGGAATTTTTTTAAAGTTCATATCCTTTGGAATATATCATAAGAAATAAATCCAAAGTACTGCAAGAATCATATGCATAAAGTTGTCCATTATGTGAAAAATTAAAACAAATTAAACACCCAGCCATAACAGATTGGTTAAACAAACCATCCCACATCTTCTTGATGGAATATAAAATATTATACAGCAATTTTTTAAGAACTCCATAAAGCTAACATGGGCGGGGGGGGGGGAGGGGAGTGTGTGTATGTGTGTGTTTGTGTGTGTGTGTATAAAATGTAGTTTTAACAATGTGAAAAAAAAATCAGGATTCCAATCCAATTAAACATGGTAGATTAAATATGCCTTGATCTTTCTCACTAGCATTTCATTAAATTGACAGTAAAGGGGAGAGATGTATAAAATCCCAAGTCCAAAGCGGTTTGTGACATCAGGAGATAAGAGAATTCAACAACTACCTGGGCTCTGGAAAGCAGAGGGATGAGTGGTAATGACTCAGCAGAGAAGGGAAAGCTACAAACGGCAGCACCTGCAGAAGGGAGACCAAAGAGAAGCAAATTGATTTGTCTTAAAGAATTCCTGAGAGACTCAGCAATTGAACACTCCAAGACTGCAAAATCCACAGTGATGCACAGAGCTGAAGGCACTGCAATTAGCTAAAAGTCTACATTTGAACCAGTTGCCCTCCTAGTACCCTGCCTCCCCACCTCCACTGCATCCAGCTTCTGCCAGCCTTCAACCGGAACTTGAGAAATAGAAGACAATCGAAACATGGCTGCAAAAATTCAGAGTGAACATTAATTCTAACACAGAGTTCTATATGCAACCTGATCACAAATCAAGTATGATGATAGAATAAGTCCTTTTTTTTTTTTTTCTGGTGAGACAGAGCCTCAAGCTGTCTGGGTAGAGTGCTGTGGCATCACAGCTCAAAGCAACCTCCAACTCCTGGGCTCAAGCGATTCTCCTGCCTTTGCCTCCCAAATAGCTGAGACTACAGACACCCACCATGACACCTGGCTACTTTTTTGGTTGCAGCCATCATTGTTGTTTGGCGGACCAGGGCTGGACTCAAACCTGCCAGCTCAGGTGTACGTGGCTGGTGCCTTAGCTGCTTGAGCCACAGGCACTGAGCCAGGAATAAGTACATTTTAAACATGCAAAAAGTTGACCTGTCTCGCACCTTTTCCTAGGAAGTTACTGTAGGATGTGCTTCAGCCAAACAAAAGGATAAACCAAGAAGTAAAAACACATGGGATATAGGAAACTGGGAATATTATCTAAGAAATAGGCACAAGTTCAGATAGCTACTATGCAGTGGGTCCAGAGCACGCAGAGAGATCCAGAGGGGAGCCAGTCCAAATGAGGGGCAAAGTGGAAGGGTCATGGAAGTGAAATTTATATATTATCCAGCATGTAGTTTCAAACTTTTAGGAAACAATATTGATAGGCATTCAATACCTCTCTTGGCACTTGGAGACTTGAGCAAACAAAAAAGTCAAAGAGATACTAATACCAAAAAAAGAAAATGTACAATGTAATTTTGGGGGATGTAATCATAGAACCTGACTTAAGTCATGAGAAAGCAGTAATTTCATGGCCATGATCACTAAAGATACACCAAAACTGATGTAACATAAGAGGATAAATGGAGGGGGGAGCTTGTAAAGTAGCTAAGTGCTCAATTCCAGAACAAGAAGTCAATAGATAATGGAGGGGAAAAGCAGCATAGCAAATTGTCCAGAAGTACATGAAGATAAATAGTAGAAGCAATGCTTAAGGGAGTTGAAATGGTTTCCTCCTCGAAGTAGTAGAAATGATGAGAAGCCACAGGATAATAGACCCCTGCTTTACAGATGAAGCTGTTGGGTTTCAGGCTTATAATAACAATGGGGGGGGGGATATATGTATGTGTGTATTTATAAAGCAGGATACATTCGCCATAGACAGTGAAAGGGCCTCCATTGCTAGGGCAAGTAGGCAAAGAGTTATGGTTATGGCCCTGGAGGTTCTCTTTTATACTGCCTGGGTCAGGCCTATCTCATGGTTCAGAGGTCACCTTAGAAGCACATGCAGACCTCCCATGAACCTCTTTGAGAACCGATTGGGAGGAGGGTAATTAGTCTTAAGGCTGTTCAAGGTCACCTTCACGACCCTGTTGCTAGGCTAGAGTCTTCTACATCCTTTTCCAGTTGGCACACTAAGTTCTGATTGGCAGTTTGGTAGAGTAGCCCCCCCTTCACAGGTGTGAGCAAGAACTAGGGACAAAATTAAGGTGGGCAGCACTAAAATGGCAGTCTGGGAGCCATTGTCCTCCGTCCATGGGAGAGCTGTTCCTAACTACCCAAGAAAGACGTTTCGTGTTGCTTGATTTCTTAAAACCATGCGCACATAACACTTTGTAAAAAGTAAGTAAAAAATAATTTTCCCTTTTTCAAATTGTTTCCCCAGTTTTATGATTACTGTCAGTTCCATGCCTGGTTCTTAAAGCCAAGCTGATCCAGTCAAATATCATGCACTGAGGCAGTGGCTAAAAGCAAGCAGTAAAGACTTCCTTGCTACCTTAGGAATTTCAGAGAGCTTCCCAGGCTATGGCTCCCTGTTTGTTCCCAAACTGATTGTCTCACTTTTCTGTCCCCTGCTCTGACCCCTAGCTATAGGACACCTGTGTTTTTGCCCCTGGCTATCTGGATTTTCAGAAGTGCTCTTGCTTTGCTGGCCTCAGTGATTCAGTTAAGGTTTTCCTTCCATTTCTCCCTTAGTTCCCATTATTCTAGGTGAGGGTTCCAGCCCCAGGCTATGTTCCCAGCAGCCGCATATATAACACATGACCCTGTCACTGGCCACATCTGATTGGAGCAAGGGTGAACACCTGACCCAGGTGGAGCCAATCCAGTTCTCACTTTGGGAGCTTTGGAGACTGAGAGATAGCCAGACAGCTGACTGCTTTCTTGAATAGTGAAATATGTAAATACAGAAGCTGTGGGCTAGAAGATTTCCAACTTTATGGGCATGAAAGGTAGACTGTCAGTCTGTGGGAAAAGAGGAGAGAAAGGAGTGGGGAGAGAGAGGGGGAGAAAGACTGACTCAGACAGCACAGGGAGGAGGAAGGCAGACTTAGAGACTGTGTAGTCCCAAGTATTATAGAAAGCAGGCTGGGAGAGAAATTTGATCCTCAAATGGCCCTGCCTGAGGCCTTGTATTCTTCGAGTCCTCTGTCTCCTTATGAGAAAGCTGCCTTTTCTGATTAAGCCACCTTGATTTGGTTTCTGTCGCTTACAACCAAAAGAATTTTAGGTAAAAACCCAACCCATCCCCATAGATTCCATGGGGAGAGGTGGTAAGAAGTAAACATTTGAATTTTTTGAGACCCCAGTATCCATCCTCACCCCAGCAGTGCCTGGTTTCCTCTGTGAGGTATACCTCCCCTCACAGTACATAGTCTTGGTTTCTGGCAAACATGAGAGCTCTGTGTTTCAGTGGGAAATGAGGAAGGGGTTCCAAAGTCTTCTTTTGCTGGAATCTTCCTCTCCCTGTTCTTGCTGGGCCAGGGGATAAGCGCATGACCAATGGGATTCTCTGTGGACTCTGAATTTCTAGCAGAAGCAAGAGAGAAGGTGGGCTTGAAATTCATTCAGTCCACCAGAGAGATGGACAATTTCTGCTCCTGAGATACTAATTTCTGTCAGTCCACAGCTCAGTTTTTATCTTTCTTTTCAACTTACGTCCTCCTCAAATGCTTCCACTAAGCTCCTTTTACTGTTGTTAGTTCGCATTAGCCCAATTTACTTTCTGTTGCATGCAGGCCAGGACTCTGGCCATCCCTGGGAGGATGGACCGAGAAGAGATTAGGCAGCTGTGTGGAGCCCCTACAGCTTCTAAAGCCTCAGAGGCCACGTGTCATCTCTGTGAACAACTGCAGACGGTACTCCCATCTTCACTCTGGCACCATGTGGGAGCCTTGACTGGTTTGGCAGGCAACGGAAGCTTTGGAAATAGAGGAACCAAGTCATTGGCAGTACCTGGCCCTGGATGGATGGGCTCCCAACATGTGGGCAGTATTTTAAAAGCAGAACTGGAGATCAGTTGGGGCCTGGAGTTGGAGGTTTACTGCACATTATGTGATCATGACCCTGTTTTTCCCACCAGGCCATTGTGCCTGTGAAACACTGATTATATAGCTAGGGAGTTGGCTGGAGGAAAATTATACAGTGAAAAAAAATCTGGTGGGAAACAAGTAATCTTGTTTTTCTTCTTTTTCTTCTATTCCATGCCCTATCTCCATGACACTGCTCCATCACCCCTCCCTCTTCTCAGATACCCCACATTAATGGCTTGGTTACATGTCCTGCCCTGTTTATGCAGACTCCTCCAACCCTGAATAGACTTTGCATCTGCGTACACATATACACGTACAAATGCAAAGGCAGGTCACTTTGGTTATTGTTGTATAAAATATCATGTTACACATGCTTTTTTGTACCTAGTTTTTCCCTTTGACATACTTCCCCACCCCCAGTCAGTGCTAATATTCTTTTTAGTGGCCATGTAATAGTCCAAGGTTTACATACCATCATTTATTCAGCCTTTCTCTGTGACAGGCATTCGCTGTGTCCCTGATGTGCAAGTATGCATGCATGAATGCCACTCAAAGACTGCTGCAATAAATATCTTTGTACTTAACATTTTTACCTAATGGAGCTATTATTTCCATGGGCTAGATTCCCAGGAGCGAGATTGCTGGGTTGAAGGGTGAGTACAAAATTTTTTTTTATCTTAATAGATGTTGCTTTCTACAAAGGTTATACCACTTTGCATTTCCCCCAGAACATGAGAGGGTACACTTTTCCTACATTCCTTGAGAGTAGCAGGGACTATTTCAAAATCTTAACAATGGTAGTATTTGGATATTGGGACTAAGAATGCTTTTCTCCGCCTTATTGTCTTCTAATTTCATCTTCTAATGTTTTCCCCTTTAAAAAGAAGAAAGGTGCAATATATTTATTTTACCCAGTGCCACCCCACCCCTTTGCTGAGCCTCAGGCAAAGGATTGTCTGAAACCGTGCAGCCCCTCTCTGGGGAACCAGCTCCCCAGTACCCCTCATGGACCTCCCATCTCATCCCAGAAAAAGTGGATCCCAGAGGCCTCGGCACAGTGTCAGCACATCATAGGTTACCTGCATGGAAGGTACATGGTGCGCTGGTAGAAGTTTTAGACTCGGAAGCAGACTGATCTGAGGTTGAAGCTTCATCTTTACCAAGTCACTTAACAGCTCTGAACCTCAGCTTCCTGTGAAATGGGGATAACAAAGTGATGACATTACAAGATTGTTAAGAGCAAAGTGCTGAATATTTATAAATACTTTGCAAAAAGCCTGACACACGGTGTGGGTTATAACAGTTTATTAAATAAATAAAGTCTGCTTCATTCTACCACTGTGAGGTCACGCACGCCAAGGTGCTCTTCTTGGCACACTCTTGCTGAGAACCTGCGCGATTCAGGCTGCCCGGTTAAGTGCTTACTGGGCGGGGCACCCTCCTCTTCACTCCCTTAGCCCTGTGCTGACGCCTGTCCCTGCTCTCAGAGGACACAGCCGTCGTGCCTGGTTTGTCGTTTTTCTCTATGCTGTTCTAGTGCCTGGACCAGCTTCAGGGGCTGCTCTCAGAAAGGCCCTGCACTTGGTTTTCTGCTCTGCTGTTACCATCTTGAAATCCTTGAACACAGGCTCTAAATATTACATAGCCTATCCTACCTCCTACAGTGTTTTACATGACGTGAGCCCTCAATAAATATATATATTGAAGTGAAGACATCCAAATAATAAATAAGACATTGCTTCTGCCTTCTCAGTGCTCACAATCTCATTGGGAAATAGCTATGGAAACTCTTAAGTGCATTAAAACCTCCACCCAGTACATGGTGTGGCCACTGCAAGGCTTGACTTGGAGGCGGACAGCATGGACTCAGAGCCCAGTGTGTAATGCTAGGCAAACTACCTGACTTCTAGGTACCTCAGTTTCCTAAGCTATATAAAAGAGCAAAGACTGGCTTGGCGCCTGTGGCTCAACGGGCTAAGGCGCCAGCCACGTACACCTGAGCTGGTGGGTTCGAATCCAGCCTGGGCCCACCAAACAACAATGACAACCCAACCAAAAAATGGCCAGGCATTGTGGTGGGCGCCTGTAGTCCCAGCTACTTGGGAAGCGGAGGCAGGAGACTCGCTTGAGTCCAGGAATTGGAGATTGCTGTGAGCTGTGATGCTACAACACTCTATCCAGGGTGAAAACTTGAGGCTCTGTCTCAAAAAAAAAAAAAAAAGAGCAAAGACTACCAACTTGACCAGTCTGAAAGCTCAGTTTTGAGGTTTCCACTGTAGTTTTGGGTAGGGGAAAGGAGATAGGGTATGCAGAGGTGTCATTCTGTTGAGTTGTGGTTTGGAGCTTCTGGATTCATGAAGGGCACTATTTTCCAGAATCTACTGGATCTTCCAACCTACTCCTGGTATTTCCTGATTAGCCTTTTAGGGGTTTGTACCTGAGGACCCTGATGTGGCTCCCTGCCCACCAACATAGGGGTTTTCCTCGGCCATGAGAATGCATGCTTTTTTGCACTAAGGGGTCTGACTAATATAGGGAGGTCACTCAACATCATAGACGTCTAAGGGCCTTACAGTGATGATAGGACAATATTAGCAAATCCACAGCTCCAGGAAACCCCCTGACGTGACACCCAGTCCACTCTTCACACCTTATGTCCTGGGACCAGACCTCTCCCTCCTCCAGTTTCCGAGGTCAGCCCTTTCCCATCTGCTTCACTCTCCATCCTCCATCCTGGGACTGACCTCTCTCCAACATGGCTCCCAAGGCATGTGGCACCTGGCAGTAGGAGTGGAGGTGATGACATGGGATCAACAGTTGCCAATCTGTGTCGAGTCCTGCAGGAAGCAGTCACCAGGTGATTTCCAATATTTCAAATACCCTACTGAGAACTACACCTAGACCTACAAGACCTAATTCTCACAGCAGGTTCACTGAACTCCAAGGCCTGAGCTTTGGGCAAAACCTAATTCATCTGGCAGACTCAATCTTTCCCATCAGGGTGGTTGTGATGATTAAAATTTAATAAAAGGACTCTAGGCAATGGATAGCTTAGAGTAGATCAGCCTCAGCAACCTCACCAAGAAATTGGGATTCCATATGGCTCCTGTCTTGGGTCCCTCCAATCTGTATTTCTACTCCACCATCAGTAGCATCCTGCATCCTTCTATGGCGCCCTTTCCATGAAGCCTGGCCTAGGCAGGCACTCATCTTTCCTCAGAGTAATCTCCATAGGATCTTCTCTGTAGGAGAGGAAGCATTTTTTGCAAGTTCTGTCTAAAAGTTATTCCAAAGCCTGCTCCTCCCACCTCAGCCCCAGCACATGAATCTTGTTGCAGGGTCGCCCTGAGGACAAGCAGTTTGCTAACTCAAGGGACAGCAGGGAACTCGAATCCCCGATATCAATGAAATTTATGAGTCATGGATATCACAGGACCCTGTTTTCATTTGACTTCATTCACCACTTCCTTTCTACGCATTAATTTCTCCCCACAGCCCACTTATCTTCCCTCTTGGAGCCCTGCCCACTGTCACTCTCCCTGATACAGTGATATCTCTAATAGGCTGAAGCACTCAACGCTGTTAGTGCTTAGGAGCTGGCTGGCTCAAGCACTCACAAGCTACCCTCTGTGGCTAATCAAATGTCAAAACAACCTCCCCCAGTGATTTGGAGGAGCTTAGTGACAGGAACACATTGGCCACTGAGCCATCAGAACAAGCCACGTTTGTTTGGTGGCAGGCAGTGAGAGTAGCTTCTGTCATGTTACATTCCTGGTGGCAGCAAGCAGTTAGCTTTTTCTGAGAAGCAACTGCTCTATGGTTGGTTGGGTTTGGATTTTTTTCCTTCTTCTTTTCTTTTGAAGGCAAAGAGATACTCCATGCCAAGGGTCAGTTAGGGGGCGGGGGTGTTTATATTTTTTTCTATGACAAAATGTTGTAAGGCCTCTGAATCATAGCAGCAACAACAGTGGTTAAAGGGAAGTGACTATATCTAGGAGCTGGTCTCCATTCTGTCACAAAGAACACTAACAAGTTACTGCCACTCTGAACTTCTGTTTTCTCTTCTGGAATATGAGGGAATTGTGTTAAATAGTCCCTATGGTCCTTGAATGAGAAGGTGATTTAACTTTACACTGTACCGTACAATTTAAACACTTCTCTGCTTATTACTTCGTTTGATGTTCACAATAACCCCATAAGTGAGCCAGAAGAGGGATTATTATCTCCATTTCACGGCAGTGAAATGACTTGCCTGTGGTTACGCAGCCGCTGTGTGATGGAACCCAGCCTGGATCTCAGGCTGTCCTCCCCTTCCTGGTCCAGGCCTGTCTCACCTCCTGATGCTGGCAGAGCAGTCTTGGCGCCAAACCATTTCCACCTCCACCTCTGAGCAGAAGCTTTTGTTCAAGTCAAAATTCAGGGAGCATCCTATCCTCCTCATTGTTTGCTAACTAAATTGAGATCCATAGAAGAGAGTGAAAAGGCCTCCCCAGGCTGATACGCCAAAGCACCCCATTCTCCTGAGACATGACAAAGGGCTGTCCCACTGCAATCTTCTCATGGCTCCCCCTGCGCCAGGGTCGAGGACACTTGCATTTTGGACCTGGGCTAAAGATAGATCTGTCAAAAAGGTGACACTGGCAAGTTCTGGGTGCATTCATGACACCATCACTATGTCACCATTATCCACATTGCTGCGGTGGAACCTTGGGAAATTGTCACTGGGGTCCTCTTAGGGGTTGAGATGCCAAGTGAGGTCGTGACATGGTAATCGTGTCTGTTCCCTACCCTCTCACACCTGCACATCTCCCTGGCCCTCCACGACTGCCCTGACTCATCCTTTGGGGTCCTCAAAGTCCTCCAAGGTCTCCAGTGGCCCAGTACCACCCTATTCCTATCTACCCAGATCACAAGGGAGTGGTTCCTTCCATGGCACCCCAGGCCTACCCTGCAGTCACAGCACAGCCCACAGGGGTTGGACACAGGTTCTCTGCCTTCTGCCCACCTGGCAAATGCCAACTTTATTCTCTAGACCTGGCTCAGTGAAGGCAAGTACTACCTTCTCCCACACTGCACCCCTTTGGAGAGCCTTGTCCTTTCACCTGGCAACTACGAAGCTGTCCTCTTCATAGTCGGCAGCTCAGAGGAGGCAGCGGCTGTACTTTACTCCAATCAGTACCTTCAGTGCCTAGACCTGCTGGGGCTTGGCAACCTTGGAAGGAGGGAGGACAAGCTTTACATGCTGATCAGAAGCACAAGCCGTGGCACCAGGCTGGCCAGAAATCCAGCCCCAACACTTACCAGCCTGTCCCCCAAACCTCCCTTTGCCTCAATTTTCTAATCTACAAAACAGGGACAATGGTACCACAGACTTCATCAGGATTCATGGGAAAAACCACGGGAAGAGTTTAGCACATCACAGGCAGTAACTGGGAACTGCAATTTTTATTATGGGGGAATTCCCCAAAAGGTCCCTCTGTGAGCTCACAAGAAAGCCCCTGGGTCTCCACATCATTGCCTGCAGGAGTGCCCCGGGGGCCTGGCAGCCTGTCCCTGCCCTCCCTTCTTCTCCAGCCCCAGTTGGAAAACCCCTTGGTCAGGCTGCCCCAGACACAGCCAAGCTGCTTTTCTTTCCCTGTTGACACAGGGAAGACTTGGCTGACTGGGGCCTGAGTGCACCACCCACTCTTTGAAGCGCAAATACTAGGCTGTGTATTTTGGGCTCCTCTGAAGGGCCATTTCTGGTGAAAGACCAGGTTTTGAAATACTTCACTCCTGTTTGCATTCAGAAGCCCATACAAGCTCAGGTCTCTCAAGGCTTGTGGTTCAGAGAGGCTGGATCTGTCTGCGTGATGATACAATAGACCCTCTGCTCTCTGGGCTGTGCCTGCCTGGGTCACCTGAGTGGGGAGAGGGAACCCTGTACTCAAGGAGTTTGCCTCTGGCTGGGGAGAACAGATAAAGGCAGGTGGAGGTTCGTGGAGATGAGCCAAGCGTGTAGACAGCTCAGTGCAGGGCTGGAGTGCAGAAGTCGTCTCCTGCAGTTCTGTCTGTGACTACACGGGCAGAGCTTCTCCCAGCCTCCCCTCTGCTGTGGGGGACCCATACTAGCCTCCCCACTCAAGAAGTGTACAAATGTTTCATTCTGCCAAGAGCCAGGGAGAGAGGAATGGACATGTATTTAGGCTCATTGCTCTAAGAAGGGGCTGTCTGAGCCATCAGCCTGGAGCTGAGGTTGAGAGAGGAGGGCAGGCTGACATGATTCCTGAGGGTTTGGAGGAGGATTCGATCTTCTCCTCTAGGAGGGGGAGCCGCCACATCCTGGATGATCCTTGGGGCCAGCGGTTTTACACGGTCTCTTACCCTAGAACAGGCCCCTTACCCAAGACCTAGGACCTTGTTGGCAGCTCCTTAAAGACAGGGCCAGCATGGGGTTCAACTTTCTCTGAGCTCCCTGTGTGCAGAAGCTCTTAGGGAATGTTCCCTGAAAGGAGGCAGGGCAGGGCTTACAGAGGAAGGCAGCACAAAAGCCTCAGGGCGAGGATATTCTGGATGAGTTCAGAAGCTGGTGAGAAGTCCAGTTTGGCCAGAGAGGAAAGAGATGGGGGAGACAAGGACAGGGCAGTGGCAGAATCTGGTGTAGAAGGGCCTGTGCCTTCTGCAGATATGGTGGTGTGCCTGCCCAGGGACCATCTACAAACCAGACAGACAGCAAATAATAAAGAAGGTCTCTGAGTGTGCCTGGGGCCTTGGGATCCCCCAGGAAGCATACAAAAGGCAGAGAAGTAAACTGATTTATTTATACAACACTCTCATGGGTCCTAAGCAGTGAAAACAAATTTCCAAACATTAGGCTTACATGCCTCTCCTGCAGAAAGGGCCATCTTTTCGGCCTCCACTCTGAGCCTGTTTACTCATAGTTTTCATATTGTTCCAACAGTTGAAGGGGCCTGGATTCTCAGTACCAGGCAGAGTGGACACCCTGGTCCAGGATGGCATGGCAGGGTTAGAAGCAGGTATCTGGGTGCCAGGCAGAGGTGATGCTTAAAAACAACTGTGGAGAAGGGGATGGAACAACCAGAGCAAAGTGGAGGAAAGGACTCCAGGTGTGGGGCTGGCTGGGGCTGCCTCAGATGGGAGGGCAGCAGACGAGGCAGGGCTGGCTTTCTTGATTGTGCTGCTGTCCAGCTAAGCTGACCCTCCTGCTCGGAGGCTCAGTCTTCCCACCTGAAAAGCAGGCCTCAGACCACTGGATAGTGGCAGAAACTAAAGTGGTCACCATCTGACTCAGGACCAGTCGCTTGTGTCATGCTTGCTTTGCTGATGTTACTTTTTATTACGGGGGAAACTCCACAAACCCTAGAACAGTAGACCTCAAACTTGTCTACACATCAAGAGCATCTGAGAAGCTTTAATAAAACACTCATACCTGTGTCTGCCTGCTAGAGATTCTAAATTAAATGGCCTGAGGTTGGCACAGCATCGGGCGCTCTTTCAAAGCTCTCAAAATGGTTCTAACGTGCAGCCAGGGTGAGAACCACCACCCTGGGGTCAATGGTGATTCACCCAACCCAGAAACAGATGGAGGTCCTATCAGAGTTCCTGAAAAGGGGCTAATCCTTTATGGGGTACCTGGGGTCTGAAGGCACAGGAACATACTTCTGTCAAAGTAGTTAATTTCTTTTAAGCTTTGGCTCTTAAGGGAGTAAAGTTCAATTATCTGGAAAACTCACTTATGTGGAACTCCTCACTCCCTAATGACACTGGCTAAATGAAGTGTTACGATTCTATAGATTCTCAAATTAGAGTCTGTGATTCTTCACCCAGAAAAAAAAAAAATCACCCAGAGCCTTGAATCTGAAGCACACCCTCACTGCCCTGACTCCTTAGGCAACTGGGCCATGGTTAAAGCTTGTCTTGGGGAAGGGCAACCTGGCACTGTGGGAATATTTACATTCCAAGCCCAGGCTGCCTAAGTAACATGCCCAGTCCCATTGTAATCTTGGGTCCACAGGGCCCTTTAGACAATTTGCACATGAAATGACAAGCCAGTCACCATATCTTGACACACTAGGACTATCACCTTTGTCACCCATCCTGCAGAGAACATGGCTCCACATGGCCCTTTTGAATTTTTTTAAAGAATAAAAATAAAGGATTTGTTTCATTTATTTTTATTAGTTCATTTTTTTACCACAGGGGTGGGAAGAAGAACCAAAAGTTACTTTATTTAAAAATGTCCTTTTGTTCTTAAGGATCCCACGCAAGCAAAATAGATGGGACATTCTATTGATGGGTTTTCCTGACCCAGATAAGGGAAAGATAGTGGGATGAAGGGACCACGCCCCAGGAGCCTTTGCAGCTGCCTTTGCTGGATCGCTACTTGTGTGTTTTTTCTTGCCTGCCTCTGCACTGGAAAAGAAGCTCCAGGAGAGAAGAAACTTTGTCTGTTTTGTTTATTGGAGTTATCTCCTGGGCCTACAACAGCACCTTGTCAGGAATAAGCATGTAATAAATATCTGAGGAAAATAAGAATGATCCTCAAATGCAGTTTTAAGCAGATAGGACTCTAGGCTGGGGAGTGGTTGCTTCTGTGAAGGGGATCAAGAAGTGTTTGTGGAAGAGGTAACACTTGACCACCACATCTGCAAGTCCAAGCAGGTATCTGTGAGTGGAGGAGGGAGGAGGGTGCGTGGACAGTGGAACAAGGTGCTGGGCTTTGTGGGGAGCACTGAACACCCAGGAAGTGAGGTTGGGATGGAATCACTGTAGAGCCACAAGACAAGGGCCACACATAGAGAGGGGACAGATGTAGAACCTGACATTCACACTTGCTGGAGGCTGAAGGAGCCAAGGCTTGTTGTTGAGGACAGGAGTAATATAGGAAGTTCACTAGTAGTGCAGGAAGCCAGCATCTGCAAGATGACTTCCAGAAAGCCCGGTCTGGAGTTGTTGGGGCAACTGGCACAGGAATGGAAAGAGCCATGGGCTCTAGACTCCCCAGGGGCGAGGAGGACAAGTGGTAAGCACGGACAAGGCCCTTGTTGGGGACAGGGCAGGGGCCATACTCCAAGATGGTGGCTCAAACAGAGAAAATGGAGAATGGACAAGAGGCTCTGAGGCAGATGGTGGACCTGGCGAGTTAAGGAGGCTGGAGGGTTCCAAGTGGACATGGCAAGGCAGGAGGAAGTAGGGAGGGAGCCTGGGGCTGGGAACAGAGATTCCAAACGAGGACATTATGGGAAATGAGACTGCCTAGAGAGAATAGTGCTCACTTGGAGGTACTGGGTGAGGACCAGGCCCAGGGGGTTCTGTGAGGGAGACTCTCAGTGGTTCCTACATGTGGTTTCATCTGGAGAGAATACAGAAGACCACAGCCCATTCCAGAGGAGCCTGATTCAACAGGTGGGGGCAGGAAACAGCATTAGTATTTTTTAAAACAGTGGTTCTCGAAGTTGGCTGCACATTGGAATTACCTGGGGAGCCCCCAAAACTACTTAAGCCTGGGTGCTGCACCCAGACGCCCTGATTTAATTGGCCTGGGGTAAAGGCTGGGCTTTAGGAACTTTGCTTCCCAGTGGAGGCTAACTCCGGTACTGAGCATGCTACTCTTCAGGGCAGGAGGAAAAACAGACATGGAGAAGTGAAGGGCAGATAGCGAAGAGGAGAACCAGGTGACCCTTGCACCCTCTGAGGCCCAGGAAAGGGGTCAAGTGCTTCAGGGAGATCAAAGATGTCATTAGGCAAGGCTGTGCTGGAACCAGTTCCCGCCTGTCCATGCACAGCCCTTCCCAGCTCTGTTTGGTAGCTTCACTCAGGTATCTGGAAGATACCCACAGGGAGAAGAGAGATGAAAATCGGCAAATGCTGCTAATCAGGACACAAATTGGATCTTTTCTCCAAAGGAGTCAGTTGCTAAACATTTACCAGGACACCACTGTCTAGGCATGGACACCAGCTGGGTAGAATCTGCAGGCTCAGGACAGGCTGTGTGTGAGAGTAAGCCAGGAAAAGGGAGTCTGGTGCTGAGGACAAGAAATTGCCATCTTAAGTCAGAGTTTTAACCCATTCTAAGTTAGGCTTCTTCCCAAGGGGGCCCACTTTCCAGACCAGAAATGTGTCTTCCTGGCCCCCAGCCCCAGACCTTCATACTCTTTCCATGTGAGCAGCTTTACTGCCTCCATCCCCGCTGCCCACAGCACACCAGAACTACAGTGCTGGCTGCCCCACTCTGTGCCAGCCCTGGAGGGCCCCTAGACACTGTCAAACCTGGCCTGGGCTTCCAAGGCCTCAGTTCACTGGTGACACATTGAGAGTGAAACAGTAAATGTCCATGGAAGGGGTGGTTGACAGATTAAGTCAGAAATGAGAGACTATGACAGCCCAGAATTATCAAATGGATGTGTCAACAGAACCCTGCAAATGGTGGAGCTCTGAAGAAGGAAGAGGTGGTCCTCACTGAGGTGGGGAGGAAGAAGATGCTGGCTGCCTAGTTGTCCATGGCCATCTGATAAAGGGGCAATTTGAGCTCAGCATTATTTTACTCCCCCAAAGACAATCCTACATTGATTTGTACTTCTCAATATCCAGGCCTTTGGTGTACTCCCTGGGAGCCCCTGTTAGCAGCATCTGCTGGACCTTCTGGGACTTGGTCGTAGCAGAAAGCTGACCTCCTTGATAAGTTTCTGATGAACCTTTTCAGTCCTACCCAAATCTCCCCTCTTTCCCTGCCACACACATTCAGCCTTGATCAGCAAAACCCCTCTCCTTGCAAACTCTGGCTGGGCAATGCTGGCTGGGCTTACCTCATCAATTCCAACTGGTTCCCATGCCAGCCCACTTGAAGCACCACCATAGGAGAAATGAAGACTGGCACCTATTAGGGGAGGAATTGATCAAACAGAATGGTCCAGGAGCTGGTGGATCAGCCATACCCCAAAAAACAGTGACAGGAGGAGGTCCAGGGACCAGGCTTCATTTGGTCTGGGGAGAGTCTGTTCCCAAGAAGTTACTTTGGAAGATGGTAGAGCCACCATGTACATGTGGACTTCACCTTCTGTGTGGCAGTGAAGGGCCAAAGTTGGCCAAAGAGAGGAGTATACATGAAGAAGACATAGCCCAGGACCAAAGCATGCTCTGGTTTTTAGAGCTATCTAGGCTGCTGCTTGCAGAGGCCTGGAAATTTGGAAAAAGCAAGTGTCAGACTTATCCCCAAGGGAGGAAACTAGTCAAGAAGACCATCTTTTAAAATCCCACTACCAACACATGGGGAAGTGCTCCCCCCCAAACTTATGAACTCTACCCCAAGCAATAGGGGCTACAGGCCCTGGGGGGTGGTGAAAGGTAATTCTGTGTTTACCTGCCTGGTGCTAGAAACAGATGCACCTCTTCCTCTCTGCTGGCCCTGATATACAATACATCTCTGAAACATGGTCTCAAAAAAGGCCATGCCACCAAGAGATAAGTGACCAATAGCAATGAGATCAACTAGGCGTAATATCAGGCAATGTTGAGCTTGACCTGGGAACTAGTCATTAATTTCCTATGCTAGGACTAGATCTCTTCTATTCAATTTAATATTCCTTTTCAGAGGGCACTGAATATTTCCCATAAACCCATCTGGAGGCAGGGTCCAGCCTGGCATGGAGGTGGGAAAATGAATCTTTTAAAAGATCCATTTTTGTGTTCTCTCCTATGCAGAATACAATTTTACATTATTAAACAGAATACCACACCTGAGCAGATCTTGCAGACAGATAAAATGAAGGCAAACTCAGCCCCATCACTAAAGGAGCAAGGATTGCAGAAACATGGAGAGCCCCTGTAGGTTACATCTTCTCCAGTGTTTGTTTTCAGATCATTAAATACTTAACAGAGGGAGAGACTAAAAGCTGAAATGTTCCACGCCACTGCTGATTAAGTATCAATCAGAAATGAAGATTAAACAAGTCTTAAATTATAATGATCCTTTTTGAGGACAGGTCCATGTCCACTTGATTCTTTTTTTTTAATTTTCCTGGCAGGAAGCAAAGCAACTAAAGCCATATGCTTAAATACAGGTTACCTGGCGACCTTGACACTCAGATGGGTATCACTCTCCTCATCTTACAGGCGAGAAAGTTGCTCTCAGAGAGCGCATGAGTCCCCCAGAGTCAAGCTGTGACTGAGTGTGTGCGTGTAGGGGGCCAGGATTCTACCCTGGGCAGAACTGAATGGTGCATGCCAACCCCACGTCTGGCTTTCATACCAAGCAGAGGAATTATATTCAAAGACTTCCCCTTCATGTAGCTGGCAGAAACCTGGGCTTTTGCCATTAGTGTGGTGGTAGGTTCTGGGATAGAGAGTGCAACTCACACTTACTGAGCATTTACTATGTTCCAGATTCTACGTTACATGTATCATGACATTTAATTATACCAAGCGCCAGGTAAGAAGATACCATGATGAACCCCACTTTACAGATGAGAAAACAGAGATGGCGAGAGGTTGAGTAACCTGTCCAAGACACCTGGATGATACGCTGGACCCAACCTACAAACACAGCCAGTTTAATTCTAAAAACCTCACGCTTAATTTCTGCCCCTGTTTTCCACATGGCTGGAATGGAGAGCCAGCTCCTTGTCCTTGCTGCAGACTGAGTGCCAGGCCTTTCTTCGGGTTCCTGGATCCTGCTCTGAAGATGAGGAGATGACATTTGGCACCAGCCGCTGTAATCAGCTCTGGGAGGAACTGGTTTTCCCTGGGGGTGCAGGATTCAAAAGGTTAACTGTAGCTTTATTCCCTTTCAAAGGGAACCGAAGCAGAGGCCCCATTTGGGGGTAAGCCCCATGCCTGAGTCACTTTGGCACTTAATTGCTTATTATTTAATTGCTGTATTGGGGGAGCACAAAGTGATCTACTGCAAAGTTATTAGCAAATTCCAGTTTTAAAGAAATAATTACTGAATTCTCCCTCCCTGGGTTGAGTAATTCCTTCCAAGATGCTCAGCGACATTAAGCATTTTCACTAGGGCTGATAGCAGCTCTGTAATATGCAAATAAAGTAACTCTGTAATTACCAATAAAATGCTTACTGAAGTGACAAATTTTTACTCAGCTGCTGAGTTGGGGGGAAAATGGCATCATTTGTTTTTTAAGAATCCTTTAACCTTGTTAGCTGGCATTCATTTCAGTGCTGTTTTATGGTCATTTAAAAAGACAACGGAGCCAACAGGGCTCCCTCAATGGGAAGAAGGTCCTCCCAGGAGCACCTCTTCCCACTAGCCTTGCTCATTGTGTGAAGGCATGGGCCCTCTGGGGGCTGGGGAATTACAGGCACTTGGCAACCCTGCCCTGAAGGTCTCTGTGTGTGCTGGGAGTCTGGTTTTGAGTTGGGTTCAGGGCTGATCTTTCCAGATGGACAAATGGAAAGTGATCTCTCAGCCATTAGCAGCTGCTGGAATGTCCTTTTGAACGGTCCAAACATGGCTATGCTGCTCCCCTGTTTCTCAGCTTGCTTATGTTCCAGAGTTAACGCCATAAAGTCCCATTGCTCACTGAGCCCGCAAGGCCTTTCACAACCAATTGGTCAGTCAGAGTGTTAGGCACAATAAAGGTTCTAGCTTCCTCTTCTACAGGCTCATCTACACCTCCCCATACAACCTGGATTTCTTCATCTGTAAAATACTGTATAGGTCAGTATAGACCAGGCTATGTAGCAGCAATGAGTAAGTCCAAAAACCTCAGTGACTTCAATCACAATGTACTACTTCTTGTTCATGCTCCATGTCCATCATGGGTCAGTAGGGATTCCAGCGCACTCTACTCACTCAGCAAAACACAAGCTGATGTAGCAGTTACCTCAAACAGTGCTGGCCTGTTGCTATGCTGGAAGGAACATAAACCATTCCACAACCTGGAATGACACATTACTTCTTGTCCAGAACTGTTTGCATGGAACCACCCAACCACAAGGAGGTCAGGAAGTGAAATTCTGCGTTGTACTCAGAAGGAGGTAAACCAGAAGTATGTGATGACAGCACTAATGACCACCACAAATGTGAGTTTAAAAAACTGTGTAAGAATGATGTCCTTCATAGGGTTGTTGCGAGAGCTCAGTGTGATCACACTTGTAGAGAATCTAGCACAGGCTCTGGCACCTGGAAAGTGCTGGGCCGATGTCAGCTACTAATATGTGCTCAATATATGCTTATTGGTTGAACATTCCAGTATAACCTTCTGTGGTCACAAAGAACAGTCTTTCTCCCTCTCTCTGTCTCTCTCTCTCTGGATCCATATAAATTATAGTGTTCATAGGATAGCTTCAAAGAAAAAGTAGCAATTGAATCAAGATCTTGCAGTTTTGCAGCACCAGGTAATCACACAGGAAGGAGGTGAGGCGTGAGAAGAGGCAGGGAGGTTGGGAGGTGAAGTGCACAGGAGATGGACTTTACTGGCACACAGGTTTTTAAGGACAGTCGTACTTTCAATAGAGGACTCTCCTCAAAGAATGAAAAAAGAGACTTGATCCTGAAGCCTGGGCTAACAAAAATGGCAAAATTCCTTTGATGTGCCCTGTATTTAATTCTTGGCTCAGAAAATGTCTCTGGGAAGTAAGGTTGGGGTTAGATCATCAGAATCTTAATCTGAAACCTAGATCCGTTTTGAGAACCTAGGCCTCCCAACTCCAAGTCCAGAGGCTTCTCCATAGTCCTAGGAAAATCTCCATGCAGTGGTTGACCTGGTTTTTTCCTTCTTGTTGCCAAAAGATCCAATTCTGAGTGACCACCTTTGCCCCTGGGATAAGGTTTTTCTCTCCTATTTGCCTTGGTAACTGCTCAAAGTCCCACTGAGGCCTTGGAAGTGTGCCACCTCCATCCTCTCACACTGGCTCATTTGTTTGTGGCAATTGCCTCCTTTTTGAACTCTGGACCTTCTGGAGGAAACCATTTCAATAGGAATAACTCCGAACTCTCCCCAGCCTTGCCATCTGGGCGTCTGGAATGGAGCTTCCAGGATATATGGCTCTTTTGGAGGAAACAAATTCAATTGGTGATTGTGTTCCCATTTAATATGCCTCAGGAGTGGTCTTGTATTCTTGCCAAGGCATTTTTTTTCATTCAACAAACGCTTTATTGATTTCCTACTGTGAATTAGGCACTGGGCTGGGCATGGGGGTAGGAAGGTGGGGAAAGCGGACACTTTTAAGAAAATGGCTGCACCCAATGGATTAAAAAGCATAATCAACATAGGCACCAAGGACTATGGCAGCCCAGCAAAGGGGTCAGGGTGGTTGGAGTGATGGCATCTGGCCAGTAAGAAAGGAGACCGGCACCGGCCACCAAAGAAAACGGCCCTACAGAAATGAAGGGGGTCTACCCATACTCCAAAGAGACTCTCAATATTTCTGGACATGTTGAGTATGATAAACATGGAAACAGGGAAACATGATTCCACTAAACAAACATTTTACTATGAACTGCTGCTTATCAGGCACAGAGCTGGGTGTCTGAGAGACCCAAACAGAAAGAAGCATAATCCCTGCCCTCAATATTGCTTACCATCAAATTGTGAATATCAAGGTTGGAGCATAGATTACTCTACCACATGGCCCAGCAGGAAGATTACCGTTGACTGAGAAACCCTACTAAAGTGGAAAGAGCAAAATATTCCCAGGGACTAGCAGGCCCCAGGGCATACTTTCTAGAGAAGGTGGCAGAACTGGGTTTTTGAAAGACAGTAGAATTTGCAGAGGGAGAGTGGTGGGAAGCAGGGAGGTGAAGGAGTTAGCAAAACAGGCAGGGTGACCACAGAGCTGAGTCGCAGATAACAACCATACGTGTGTGCCCCAACTGGAATGAGGGTCTGTCAAAAGCAATGAGGCAAAGTTAGGGCTGTGGGATAAAGCAGTGGAGTGTGGGCCTGAGGTCACCAAAGCTGTTACCACTAAAGGCCTTTTTTGGGGTTTTCTCTAAGGATTCCATTTTTTTAGCAGGCTTTTTTCTACTAAATATACCACAGCTATTAAGCAATACTTAGTGTTTTCTCACCATATAACCCATGGTGGCTAAGTTAAGATTATTGTAGCCAAAAGGAAAGAAAATTTCCTGAACATATTACTCCAGTGCTCCAGACCCTTCAATGGCTCCCCATTACTCTCAGAATAGACTCCAGCATGCAAGGCCCTTGGCCACCGGGTCCCTTACCTCTCTGCTAGGCCTTGCTGAAGTACTTGTGGTCCTTCAGCCCTGCATATCTCCCCTCTGGGATCTGAGCGTATCCCCCTCTATGGGAAAGCCTCCAGGTCTTCCCCATCTCCGTATCGCCTGGCATCTTTGGGCTCAAATCTGAACACTTCCTCCAGGCAGTGTCTCCTGACCCTCAGATCTAGGACCTCTTATCACACTATGTGATCATGCTATTTGCTTGTCTGTCTCCTTGGGGGGAGGGGGTTGTGAACACCCAGGGGACAGAGGCTCTGAAAGCTGCCTGCAGTGGTTAGCTCTATGGAGTATAGCAGCACTCAATAAAATCTAACTAATGAGAGAGCTAGTGAGCAAACAAGATATTATTTCAAGTTGACACATAGCATCATGTCACAGCAAAAGCTACCATTCACATCCACCAAGCTTTTGCAAGGCATGGAAAGAACCTATTGGTGGGGATTTTGACCCAAGGAGGTGCAAGTCTTTTCCAGCCACTGTCATATCTCTTTGGCACCCCTAGTCAGGATGGGGGCTGGGCAGGTGACAGGAACACCAGCCAGGTGGTACCACCTTCTCCCATGTATCTCTCCTATTCTCTTTCTTTTTCACTGCTTCCACCCCTGGAGCCACATGAGAGGTAGGATCAGTGCTTCTGATTCCTCAGGAAATGGTGTCCTGTTGATCCCTCCATGTCTCAAACCCCATCCTTTACATCGTCCCTACCAAGAGCAAGTGTTCATTGTGTCCCTATTGTGCACCAGCGCTAAGCTGAGACGTGGGGATGTTTCCCCGCCTTAGCTCAAGTGTTTGTCTAGGTGAGTGTAGCAGCAAATATTTGTACCCAGATCTGGGAGACCCCTGCAGTGAGGGCTTTGATACCAGTTTGCCGGTTTGACCTTCACAGCAGCCCTGTCTGGGAGGCTGAGCACCTGGACAGATCTTCACCTGGCAGCTCATAGATGGAGCTCTCCACTGTTGAAAAACAGATCATATCACCATTTGCAGAGGATGTCAAGGGCCCACAGAGGCAGACAACATCCACTCCCTCTTTGGCCAGCCACATGACACTATGGATAGTGGTTGCTCTGTGGACAAAATCCCTGGCCCTTGGGGATGCTCAGTGCCCAACCCGCCCATATAGCCAGGCCTCTCTGGGCCATCTACATCTAATCCTCCCCCACTCCAACCCACAACATTCACACACATTCATTCATTTGCTCCTCGTGAGCATCACTGTGTCAGATGCTTACCTAGCTCAGTCCTCACCAACTCAAGGAGGGCTTTGTTATTATCCCCATTTTACAAAAAGGAAAACAGAGGCCAAACGTGTTAATTATCAAAGGTTGTGCAATTAGCAGGGTCTGGGCCTCCAACTTTGGGATGCTGGTTCTGCAGCCTGTTCTCACCACACTCCCTCTGGAGGGCTCTCACCTGCTCCTGTCCACAGTTATTTGCTATCGGAACAGGAAAAGAGGAGCCTCAGAAGCTTGGCACCCATCAGGAGAAGATTCCAGAGCCCAAGGCTCCCCTTTTTCCTCTTCAGACTTTTGAAGTCTTTTGACCTGCCTTGGGTTTCCCCTACCCAGCTCAAGAACACTTTGGAGCAGGCCAGGAGAGGACTAATTAGCAGTCTGCTGAGGGCTTTGAAGATGAAAAGCAGCCTTTAAGTGGCAGCCTATTATCCCAAAGCTTCACTTGAGGAATAATGGAATTCCAGGTTCCAAATGGAGAGTAAAAATCCTTTAACAAGGTGATAAAGGGAGGCAGTTGAGAGTGAGGGTAGGGGGAGGGTGCTCACACCTTCCCTGTGCATGCCCCAACAGGCCTTGGGCTAATCAAAAGTGACGCTGGGGTGGCTGCTGCCCCTGCCAATGACCTGCCAGCCTCCCCCAGACATGGGGCCAGGTGTGGGGCAGGGCATGGGGTTGAAAAGGGCTCCATTGCCTTGTATTTCTGACCCTGAAGGGGTCCTGCTCACTCTGGGATCAATTTACATTAGGAGTTGACCAACATAATCCCTTCTGTATACCAAACAAGGATGTCTCTTGAGGATGGGGACTTGGCTCTGCTCTCTTTCTATCCCCAGCATCCAGTTAACTAAGTAGCTGACTCTGCTGCTGATTTTCTGGGGTTCTAAATGACACAGCTGAGAAGGAATAGTCCTGCCTGTACCCTAAGGGAGTTCCCAGCCTGGCTGGAGCAGCTGAGAAGCACACACACACAAACACACACACACTCTCTCTGCCCTGGAGGTAACCAGATCTATGAAGAATGTCCCCTCTTACCCCGGTCAGAACATGTACTCAATCTGTACCCCTAGCTATCTCCTCCTGGGGTGATACATTTCTTGGGGACAGGATGAGTCCCGCTCAATCCTGGGCCTCCTGGGACTGCCACAGGGACAAAGTCACATCCAGACACAAATACCTGGTTTTAGAAATGCAATAAACAGTCATGAAATGGAACCAGGAAAGTTATTAGATTGAAGAGATTCTGAGAAAATCTCATCAAAAAGTAAACTTGGGCTGGGTGCAGTGACTTACACCTGTAGTCCTAGTTCTCTGGGAGGCCAAGGTGGGTGGATTGCTTAAACTCAGGAGTTCGAGACCAGCCTGAGCAAGAGCAGGACCCCATCTCTACTAAAAATAGAAAAACTAGACGGCTGTTGTGACAGGCACCTGTAGTCCCAACTACTCAGGAGACTGAGGCAAGAGG
The DNA here is from genome assembly GCA_963573935.1 of Arctocebus calabarensis. NCBI lineage: Eukaryota > Metazoa > Chordata > Mammalia > Primates > Lorisidae > Arctocebus > Arctocebus calabarensis. The sequence continues at coordinate 30,725 of CAUYON010005207.1, read as the reverse complement.
ATCACTTGAGCCCAAGCGTTTGAGACTGCTGTGAGCTATGACGATACTACACTCTAGGCACAGCAACAGAGTGAGACTCTGTATCAAAAACAAATAAAAGTAAAACTTGATCCCATCTCCACTACTTGGACAAGTTACTTAACCTCTCTGTGCCTCAGTTTTCTCACCTGTAAAATGGGGACCACAAGAGGATCTACCTCAACTGGTAGTTCTAAGGTTATATGAGCTAATTCCTATAAAGAGCTGAAAGTAGCATCTGATGCAGTATTCAATGAAGTCAGTCAGTTATCATTACTTTATTATTAGTTATTTGGCTATTATTATTTTCATTAGTTATTGTTCCCCTCACCTCTTTTCTGCCACCTGGAGTTCCCCTAATCTATTACTGTGTAAGGTGGGGAGGCAGGGAGGGCAGATGCCATCTGGACAGTCACTGTGACTAATGAGCCCCAGCACCCCAAGCAACACATGGCGGGTGTTCCGAGCTCCTGTGATGCACAGGCAGGAGCTCAGAATAAGCTTGAAATCCAGAAAGCCAGGTACTGTTGTTCCCACTTATAGATGAGAATGCTGAGGCACAAAGAGCAAGGGAGTTATCTCAGGTGACACAGCTGGGCACCAAAGGGTACAGATGTGCATACAGGTGAGCAATCATTTGTGCAGTTAAGAAATGTATCTTGACTACCAGGGAGCAGAGAAGATAGACACATCCCCTGCCCTTGCAGAGCTAACTTTCTAGTAAACACAGGAAGAGTGTTTTGAGATAAATGAATAAATATCACAGCTTGTGATCAGGGCTAGGAAGAAAGTAAACAATGTTCTATGACCATATGTAAAGAGGAGGTTGTTCCAAGGAGACTTCTCTAAGGCGGTTTGACCTAACCCATGAAAGATGACAGGTGAAAAGGGGGTGGCACCCATGGCTCAGTAGGTAGGGTGCTGGCCACGTACACTGAGGCTGGTGGATTTGAACCCGGCCCAGGCCTGCTAAAACAACAATGACAACTGCAACAAAAAAAAACAAAAAAAAAAAAAAGAAAGGAAGGTAAAAGGAAGCCGTTCCTTCTAGCTACCTCAACTTTGATTCTCACTAAGGTGTAAACAGCCATCTACAGATCCAAGGTCTGTAAACAAGATTTGTAAATAGAAGGGAAGGGGGAATCCTAGGGCAGTGTGGAAGCCCCAAGGGAGAAAGAGAGGGAAACGTGACACTACAAAAGGAGAGGGCTTGAAAAGGCAGGGGACTTTGCAGTGGTGAGGGTGCTGATTATAACTTCGGAGGGATTTTCTAAAAGCAGAAAGCCAGACTTAGAGGTCCAAGGAGATACTCCCATTGGTGAAGAAAGGTTAAATGCCTGAGTTCTCCCAGAGACAGGTAGTGACTTGAAGCTATTAAGGCAGAAAATGAAAATCATCTGTCCCTGGGAGGAGGGCTGCAGGAAGCCAACATCATCCTAATCCAGGATAGACGGAGACAGCACTGCATGGCAGGCCCCCCTGAGAAGGGTGTCCATGCTCCTGCCCATCTCACAGCTGTCATTCCTTAGCCTGTCCCATCTACCTCCCCACACCCTTACTGAGTGCATCATGTACTCCACACTCTGGTAAACTCTGAGGAGAGACAAAAGAAAAAAACCTTTAGCAGCAAGTTTACCAGGCCTGGGGAAGCAGAGAGGGCCACTCTGAGGAAGGCCCATTGAAACTGAGATATGAAAAGGGAAGGAAGCATGTTCCTGGCAAAATAATGACATGCATAGTGGCCCGCTGGTCAATTTCTAATAACTGGTGCTCAGGGAGGGATGGGCGATGACTGCTAGTGTTTGCCGATTGCTATGGTATAAATACTTTCACAGCTGCATGATGTCAGGGAATGTGGACAATCACAAGTCAGCAAGAGACCCATCCCTGGGTGTGAGGCCTGAGGCAGGTAGGAAGCAGGTCCTTGGCAGTTGAAGGAACAGAAGGGGGGCCTTGTGACTGGAGCCCAGTGAGGGGCATTACAGGAGGCTGCTGAGATCTCCCAGGACCCTGTTAGCTTTGGAGGGAATGTGGGCTTAGCTAGCAAATGGCATCTGTAGACTGTGACCACACATCTCTGTTTCATCATCTTATTCCCCTCAGAGCTCTGCAAGGTTATACCTTGGACCCAGAGATCCTGGTGTTAAGTAACAAGGGGAGAATTAGTCAATTAGATCCTCTCGGGAGCAGTTGCTGGCTTTTCATCTGGCAAAAGGGGGACAGGCACTTTGTAACCATGGATGGGACCCATGGGGCAGCCTCTGCTTCCCTCCCAGCGGCACACCACATGCAGGCTGTTTATTCACCATCCCTTCCTGCCTGAGGAGGTCCAACTGGGCAGTCAAACTGGAATGGGGGGAGGGGAAGGGTGGAATGAAAAAGTCCAGACCCCACATTGTGCCTCCCTAAGGGGACTGGAGTTCAGGGGGCCTTTACTATCATCTACTACCCCTCGCCCTGAATCTGGCACTGGGCACCTCAACCACCCTAATCTTCCCCAGACTGAACCTCACAGGCCACCTGGGGATGGAGAAGGGGAAGTGAGAAGAAGTAGGGTCCTGGAAGAGATCTACACCAGAGTCTGGATGAGTTGGGGGACCATGGACTGTCCTCTACAGCACAGTTCTCATCAGAACCACAAAGGGATTGGACAACAGTCTTTAAGGTCCTTTACTTCTAAACACTAAGGTTTCAAGAAAGTCACATCCCAAGGAAAAAGTCCTCCAACTAGTGCGGTTTATTGAGTAAACCTTCATGAAACCGATGGTCACAGAGCAGAGTCAGGGAAAACAGGTTCTTTAAGACCTTCTCACTGTGGATATCCTGAATCCCGAACCTCACCTGTGCTGAGCTTCCCAGGTGTGTTTCTTTTTGTGTATTAATGTTGACCTAATTATAAAAATGTTTTAATAGACTTTATGTTTTAGAGCAGTTTAAGTTCACAGCAAAATTGAATGAATGATACAGAGAGTTCCCATATATCCCTTGCCCCACATTTTAATAGCATCCCTCATCAGAGTGGCCGGTATGTTTGTACAGTGGGTGAGGCTATGTGGACGTGTCACTGTCACCCAGTTCCCACAGTACACACTAGGGTTCACTCTTGGTGTCACACATTCTCTGGGCTTGGATAAATGTACGATGCCGTGTATCCACCATCACAGTATCATACAGAGTCATTTTACTACCCTAAAAATGTATCCATCCCTGCCTCCTGCAACCTCTGGTAGCCACTAATCTTTTTATTGTCTGCATAGTTTTTCCTTTTCCAGAATGTCATATCATTGGCATCATATGTAAGTAGTTTTCAGACTAGCCTCTTTCACGTAGTAACACATATTTAAAGTCCCTTCATATTATTTTGTGGCTTAATAACTTATATCTTCTTTATGCCTGAAAAATATTTCATTATCTGGATGTGACACTGTTTGTCCCAGATCCTACTGGATGTCACTCACCTACTGAAGGACATCTTGATTGTTTCCAATTTTTGGTGATTAGAAATAAAGCTGCTGGCTTGACTCTGGTAGCACAGTGGTTATGGCACTGGGCACACACACTGAGGCTGGCAGGTTTGAGCCCATCCCAGGGCCTGCTAAGCAAAAATAACAGTTGCAACAAAAAAAATAGCTGGGTGTGTGGCGGGCACTTGTGGTCCCAGTTATTTGGGAGGATGAGGCAAGAGAATCACTTAAGCCCAAGAGTTGGAGGTTGCTGTGGGCTGTGATGCCACAGCACTCTACCCAGGGAGACATAGTGACACTCTGTCTCAAAAAAAAAAAGAAAGAAAGAAAGGAAGGAAGGAAGGAAGGAAGGAAGGAAGGAAGGAAGGAAGGAAGGAAACTGCTATAAACATCCATGTGTAAGTTGTTATGTGGACGTAAGTTTTCAGCTCCTTTGGGTAAATACAAGGAGCACAGCAGCTGCAGAACCACGGTGCTGTCCTATACAAAGCTCCCCCACTCTCTCACAAGCCCTGCTGAGCTCTCTTAGAAGGCAAAGAACATGTCTTACATTTCTCCATCTCTAGGACTTATACCTAAGGTCCTCAATAAATATCTGTTGAAATGAAAAATGCAAATAGACAATCATATATCTAAGATTTTCCAGGACACTTTAAATTTCATATTATTTTATTCTTTTCAACAAAGGTGAATTAATATCAAAACAACAAAGAGAAGATTGAAAATGCTATGTGAAGTTTTCCATATTAAAACATTTCACAAACTGTGTTCCTTTTAAGAAGTTCTTGGCAAGACACTGATTCCTGCCTTGTGATTGTCAATATGCAGTTGCTGAAGGTGACAGAGACCTAGACCAGGCATCAGGCTTCAGTCAAGTCCCTTTCCCACACTGGCCTATGGTGTTTACCTATGAAATACACATGGGGGTTGGACCAGCTGACCTCCAAGTTCCTTTATGTGAGGCTGTCCTAGTAAGGCCCAGGAGATGAGGTCCCACCCACCACCTTTGGGGAAGACGGCTGAGAAGGCAACTATGTGGGGAGAAGGTCTCTACCAGCTAAGGGCCCTCTCAGGGGAGGTCCTAGGCCCCAGCAGCAGGAAGAGGGTAGGGGCACCCTTGGCTCCCTTCCACTGGAGACAACCCCTTGCATCTTCTATTTTTTCTTGTCTATTCATTTTAACTTATTGATCGTAAGAACATTCACAGAACACTTACCAGGTACCAAGGGCTCAGTACTCTTAATGGATTGATTTAATTCTTAAATAGCTCAATGATAGGGAGATTATTATCATCCACCCATGTAGATCCAGTTCACCCTACAAATATTTAGTGAGTGCATGCCATGTGCCAAGGCACTGGTTTAGGGCTACAGTAGTGAACAAGACAGGCAGAGTCCCTGGCCTCATGGAGATGGCATTTCAGGGCAGGGCCAGACAGTAAGCAGTGAATGTAAGTGAGCACAAGGTCCGAGTGCAACTGAAGAAGCAGAAAGGGGAGCAGGGAGGGCTCTGGGAGTGATGGGGCTAGAGTGGGGCTGACTTCCATATGAAAAGGGGTAACCAGGGGAGGCCTTATTGAGAAGGTTAGGTCTGTGAGCAAAGATTGGAAAGAGAAGGAAGGGAAAGTTAGCCAGGTGGGTTTGTAGGGAAAGAGCCTTCCAGGCAGAAGAATCAGCCACAATGAAGGCCTTGGGTAGGGGGCGTGGGTACAGGAGGGCCAATGTGAGTCTGGCACAGAGGATTGGGGCAGTAGGGTGGAGTGGAATTAACAGGGGTGAGTGGAGGGAGCAGAGGACAATGGGGACAGATCGTGGAGGGTCTGGTGGGCCACTTAAGGACTTGGACTTTTCTCAGCCATGAAAGGGAAACTAGAGTAGGGTTTAAGCAGAGTGATGTGATCTTCCAGACCTTTCTATTAAGAGTAGACTGTGTGGAGAGATGGAAGGGTAGAAATGCAGATACCTATTAGAGGGCTGCCACAGGCACGACAGTGGCTGGGACCGGCTGGTAGCAGTGGAAGGGGTGACCAGAGGTAGGATCTGCTTGGATGATGAGCCCTCATGATTCCCTGAGGAAACCAGTGTTGACTTTAAAGGTCTAGGATAGCAGGCTTTACCTAAGCCCTGTCCTTGGGGCAGCCCTGTAGGTGGCCGATGGGAAATGGGAGATTCCAGGTCTGCTACTTTCCCAGGTAGGCTGGTGATGCTGGGGCCACCCAGAGGTGGAAAGTACCCATATAACTCTCCTTCCTCAGACTGCCAAGGCTCCAATCCCAGTTCCGCTTAGCTTTACCGTCAGTGGCACAATGATGGTAGCTTCCTATTGCACTCCCCAGAAGCTGACCTTCCAGTCACCCGGCCCCAGCATTCCACTTAAAGAGGAAGCAGTCAGAACCGGAAGTGGAACTCGTGCCCAAGCATCCCCATACCCAGCCAGGAACTAGGGCCTGCTAGGGGATGGGGGTGGAGACCAGAGAAAGGGATTCCTCTCAGCACTGTTGAAATAATGTGAGCCTGCCCACTGAGCTGGCTGGTGTTGGTGCATGAAGTCAGCTCAGCCTTTCCTAGAAACAGCGCTGGCATCTGACTCAGAGACCTGGGTAACTGAGTCCTGCTCTGCAGCTCTTAGCCACTTGATGATGAGCACATCAGGAAACTAACTAGGCCTCTACTGCAGCATCTTTAAAATGGGGACAAAGATGTCTCTCCAAGAGAGCTGTAATCAAGCATGAATGTAAAAACCAGTTTGTAAACTAGAAAATGCTACACAAAGATCAGATGAATGTTCAATACTCATAGTCTACACCCCAGAGTGAGGGCATCAGAGGAGGATGTGACTTATTCAAACCAAGGGTCACAGACCAAAAGCTTCACAGAAAAAAGGGGGTCTTGAAGAATGAGTGGGATTAGCTCAAATAGAGAAGGAAGGGTATTCCAGGTAGAGGGATTGACATGGGCAAATGCACAATCTACAGCTGCAGGAGGCCACAGGGAGCTATGGAAGGGTTTTGAACAGGGGAGTGGCAGAATCCGACATGCTTAGAGGCTACCCTGGCTACTAGGGAGGGACAGAGTGGAAATGAGAGTCCCCAGTTCAGCAATACTGAGGCATGAGCCAGCTTCACTCTGCAGAGGAGAGGGGAGCCTGCCCCAGGTCCTCTGCAGTCCCAATCTGCATGGGGAAAGGCAGATGGAAATGTGAAGCTGGTGAGAGTAAGAGCCTAGGTCAGGCTCAGCCAGCTGGCTGCCCCCGCCTCCTCTTCCAGTTCTTCCTCCACCCCAGCCCACCCCAGCCCATCCCCAGCTCCTGGGAGCCTGGAGACCTGTTTGTTTTCCTTGTAAAGAGGGGAGCCCTGCCCTTTGTGAGATTTCTGCTTGGGAAGGAGCGAAATGTCTACTTGTGCTGCTGCCTGGATTTCCAGCTATTGACACAGACTCTGACAATGAAAGCAAAGGCCAAGAGAGGCAGAGAGAGACAAGGTGGCTGATTAAAATGTTCTTCCAGGGGGTTGTTCAGCCCTGCCCAGGGAAGGCTGGCTGGAAAACCTGCACCGGAGCCTTTCCTCCAGAGCTATTATAGGCCCAGTTAGAAGTGGGGCTTTGAAAATGGTTGAGAAGTTTCTGAACCCCTACCCCAACCCAGCTGATCCAGCTCACACACCCACTAATGCTGTTTCACTCCTCCCTTTACAACCAGGGTCATTTACATTTCCAGAATTTGAGGCTCAGTTATTTGTTTTCTAGAATGAGGGCGACGAAAACACCCACTTCATGCAGTTTGTTATAGGTCAAATTCCCTAAAGAACAGAGTCTGAGATGGAGCAGGATTGCCAGATGAAATATATGACATTCAGTTAAATTTTTTTTTTTTTTGTACGAAAGGTCTTTATTAGCAGGGAAGCTGCAGAGCAGCATTAAGGGGAAGGAGAGAGAGAGAGAGAGAGAAACGGGGGAAGAGAGAAGGGAGAGAAGGGAGGGGGAGAGAGAGAGACACGAGACACGCAGGGGAAGGAAGAGAAAAGAGAGACACACGGGGACGGAAAAGAACATACATTCAGTTAAATTTTAATTCAAATAAGCATTGAGGAATTTTTTTTTTTTAGTGTAAGTATGCCCCATGCAATATTTGTAATGTAGTAACACTAAAAAAAAGAAATCATTATTTAAAGGTAATTCACATTTAACTGAGTGCCATCTATTTTTATTTGCTAAATTTGGCAACTCTAAAGTGGAGAATGTGCCCACCCAGAGGGTTTACTGAGGATGCTTCAGGGTCAGCACCTATCCCCAAGCAGGATGAGGCAGAGGAAGAAGTAGATAGGGGGAGGGAGAAGTCACACAACAAGTCATCAGCAACCCGGGGGGGGGGGGAGCTCTGGATCCCCCACACCCTAATGTCATTGGAGGTTGACTTGCCTTGGGAGCTGGTATGACTTTTGCATGGTGGCTTCTGCTGAGGGCAGTTCCAGAGGGGGGCTCAGCTCAAGGCTTTCATTTCCCCCAATACTCCCTATAACTGGGGCACACCAGGGCCAAGTTATCTGCTCTTTTAATCTCCCTCTGTTCCTTTTGGGGACCCCCTTTCAAATCAGGCATGTTGAATGATCATCTGGGAGGAGGTCCTTTTTCACAATTCCCTTGTCAGGTGGTGACCCCATGTATTGATATTCTCTAGCCCTCACTCAATCTGCAGATCTCAACCAATAGCATAACATAGATCTTCTCCTAAAGACTCAGTCTTAAGCCCAAATCCATAAACACAGTTATGGGGGCTTTGTTCTTTCCCTGTCCGTGTATGGTCTCATTTCTGTCTGAGTTAGAAGTTACAAGTCTGCACTTAATTACGCTGGAGAGAGTCTTCTCATCATTGGCTAAAAGAGGATCCTTGCGTGCCAGTTGTGGAGGGCAGCCTGGCTCTGGTTCCCAGCCTCTGTCTGGGTTTGGCTTCCATAGGGAAGGAGTCTGCAGGCAGGTAATAAGGGCTTCCCCCACATTTGGCTTGGACGAGAAAACCCCTCACCCTCTCACTGTCCTAAACTCAGATTGGTGCTCCACTGAAAACCCATCTACCCTGCACTCTCCTTTTTTGAGGACTCTAAGGGCCCCCTGAGCTCCAGCTTGCCATCTTCCCATGTCTCCCATTAATGTGAAACATATTTAAATTCTGGAGCAAAGAATCTGGCTCTAGGTAAAAAAAAGCATCTAAGCTCAGATGTAGATAGAGAGGCTGAAGTGTCTGACCACACTGATGTGTCCCCATTCATTCCGAATCACTAACAGTCATCCCAGGTTTGTTGCCACCACACTCTCCCACTTTTCTCTGGAAACAACCTTGTGAGGAAGGCACTCTGGTACCCCCAGATTTACAGATGAGGAAACTGAGGCTTAGCGAAAACAAGTGCCTTGCCCAAGGACCCAAAGGAAAACAGAGCATCGGGATTCCAAACTCATGTCTGTCTCCCAATAGCACTGAAGCTCTGATTAGCAGAGCATGCCCAGGGCCCTCAGACTCATCAGGTCAGGCACAGACTTGATGGCCTTGCATCACTGTTACTTTCAATGTCTCTATTCTTATCAAAAAGGTAAACATCAAGGAAAGACAAACCACCCCCCAAAGTCCCAGGCAGGCTGAGATTGACACAGAGGGAGGTTTGCTGAGAGAAGCAGGAGTCCATCAGGGCTCAGGCAAGGAGAGCAGGAACTCATCGAGCTATCTGAAACAAGCAACCTTTAATAGAAGGGATGCTAATAGAAGGGACCTTAGGCGAGAGGAGAGGGCTGGAGGGCTAGGTCGGAGGAATCCTCCCTAGAATGCCACAGAACTCACCTTTCTGGGTTGCTGCTTCTTTTGTTTTTCAATTGCTGTGTACACATAAAAATTTTACCATTTTAGTCATTTTTGAAGTGTACAGTTAGTGTTAACTATATTCACATTGTTGTACAACATCTCTAAAGCTTTTCATCTAGAAAAACTGAGACTCCATACCTATTGAACAAATCCCTACTGCACCCCAGCCCCCAGTAACCACCATTCTACTTTTTGTTTCTATGAATTTGACTACTTGAAATAACTCATATAAGCGGAGTCATACCTTATCTGCCTTTTTCTGACTGGCTTATTTCACTTAGCATAATACCTTCAAGGTTAACCTATGTTACAGCATGTGACAGGATTTTCTGACAAATATTCCTCTGTGTGTGTGTCTGTGTATGTTACATTTTCTTTATTTATTCACCTGCTGATGGACATTCCACCTCTTAGCTATTATGAATAATGCTCTAAGAAACATGACTATGCAAATATCTCTGTGAGGTTGTTTTCAATTCATTTGAATATATGCCCAGAAGTGGGTTTGCTGAATCATATGGTAATTTTATTTTTAATCTTTGAGAGAACCATTATACTATTTTCCATAGTAACTACCATTTTACATTCCCACCAACAGTGCATAAATGGTCAAATCTCCCTATGAGCTCACCAACACATGTTATATTCTGTCTTTCTTGTTTTTTAGTAGTGGCCATTTTAATGGATGTGAAGTGATATCATGCTGTGGTTTTGGTTTGGATTTCTCTAGTAATTAGTAATGTTGAACATCTTTCCATATGTTTGTTGGCTGTTTATGTATCTTCTTTGGGAAAATGTCTTTCAAATTCTTTGCCCATTTTCAAATTGAGTTTTTTCTCTTTTGTCATTGTTGAGTTGTAGGAGTTCTTTATATATTCTAGATACTAATCCCTCATCAGATATGATTTGTAAATATTTTGCACCTCTCTGTAGATTGTCTTTTCAGTATGTTTGTTGTTTCCTTTGATATGCAGAAGTTTTAAAGTTTGCTCCAGTCTCATTTGTTTATTGTTGCTTTCATTTCATTTCATTGTTGCTCTCATCACCACATACAACTTTATGAAATTTTCCCCTATACTTTGTTCTAGTTTTATCTGTGGAATAGGGGAGGTTTAGGGGGAGGTTCCTCTTCTATAGTCAGGAGGATGGGGAAACAGACAACCTGCCTCTAGAATCTCTGATTTCAAGAAGACCTGCTGTCACCAAAATTCATAGCTCAGAAAATTACGCCTCCCCATCACATACACACAACTTACACTTAACATTTATGAAGTGTCCATTATGAAGATAGTGGACTCTGGAGCATGAGTTTCTCTGGGTGCAGAAAAACTAAGCATTCCCCCCATGTCACCAGTCAGAAAGAACTAGAGTAGCCAAAGATGATCTCTATCTTCCTGCTGCTTTCTCATCTTGGGAGCACTTAGTAGGGGAGCTATGATTTCATCCAGAATCCTGGTGGGGAGGAAGTCTAGAAGTGTGATTTTTACCTGTCAGCCTTTTCAGTGTAAGATGGAGTCCAGTAAAGGGGGTTCAAATGGAAGACAAGTGCTAGTAAACCAAGGGAATAAATTAGGTGTTGTGTTAGAAAGTGCCAAGCCCCTGCCTAGCTGAGAGCAGAGCAATATTTCACCAGGACACAACATGAAAAAGTGGCAGTTAGGGAGGGAGGATGCTATTGGGTAGGGTAATGCAATAGTTATGGGTACAGCCTCTGCAGTGGGACAGGGCTGGCATAGCATCCCAGCCTACCAAACCTCAGCTGTGTGACTTAGAATTGGCCAGACCATTCTACCTCTCTGAATCTTCCATTCCTTCCTAGAAAAGCATGGGGTGGAGGCTGGCCCAGAATAATCTGCAGCTCTCCCTTTCTGGACTGCCTTCTATCCGGCAATGCCTAGGTTTGAGTTTACTTCCCTTCTAACAAGCTCTGTGGGTGTGAAGAAGGATCTTAGCCTCTCAGACTCTTCCTTTCCTATTAGACCATTTCACAAGAGCAAATGGGATGCTGAATCAGAGCTAAAAGGCTCCCTCACTATGAGGCCAACACAAGGTCTCCTGATATCAGGCACCATCTTGACACCTCTCAGCATGTGGGACTTCTGCAATCCTTTTCTCTAAGCAGGAAAAAATCCTATGGTGATACCTGAGAATGTCTGGATAGTTACTGTGTTGTTTAGTGATTTTAAAACTTCTTTTTTAGCCCCAGAACCCCACTTTGTTTCCCTCCAATCAAAATATTTTATAGAACCTAACCTATAACAGATGAAGATTGGAGCTGTGCTGACTGAGGTGGGAGGAGGGATCCCTGTGGCATTCTCTCTACTACTCCATCTTCTCTCCACCCTATGAACTTCTGATGACCCATGACCTCCTCACAGCACAATTTGAAAACTTGACTGCTTTATGGAAAGACCAGTGCCTAATTCTGGTCAGAGATTGCCATGGTCAATTTGTTAACCCTCTCTGGTGCTCGCTTTCCTCATCTGTCAATGGGGATAATTTCCCTGCTCTGCATGTTGTGTTTTGCCTATGAGTCCGTAGACATGACACTGCTTCAAGCCAAAAACACAAAAGTAAGGTGGTGGTGATTTTGTTTGTACCTTGCTTTATCTTACAGATGTTTTGCAGTGAATTATTGATCAAATAATAAGTTGGACCATCAGGCTTTCAATTCTTTTGCAATTCTGTTCAAATATCATAATCTGCAGTCATCTGTGGGCCTCATTTCCTCCTTTCCTACAAGTGAAGCTCCCTTTCCCCCAGATCTCCAACTTCCTAAACTCTAGGGTCTTCCTGCAGCCTGGAACTTCAGAGTCCCCATCACCTTCTCTTATTTTCCCTTTCCCCTGCTCCAGCCCACCCCATCTCTAGTTTCTCCTGTCTCCCTCCTGCAGAAGCTGAGCTTAAAGAAGGCAAAGAAGATCCCATTAGGCTACCCCTTGCTGCCAAACTGCACACAATCTATTTAGCCTTCCCTTGTGGCTTCTTTCAGAGCTGGGTCAACAGCAACTCTTACAACTATTTTCCAGTGTAAGTTCCATGCACTTACTCAGAGGGCCCAGGCCTGTTGTCCCCACTTGTAAGAGCCGCCATGGGATCATAGGACTTTTCTGGAGTCAGCCTTCCACAGAGAGATTTTATCTGAATGACTTCATAATTGCTAACTTGTAGGGCCATCTTTTTATAAAATGCCTTAAACTTTACACAAAGTAGGAACTCAGAGCTGGTTAGTTTTAATCACTTTCTAGGAGATAGGGCACTGAGAATAGAGCAAAGACAGTGGGTTTTGGAGACAGAGGGTTTGGGTTCAACAACCAGCTCCTTCTTAGACAGGTCAACATTTTCTCTCCTATATCTCAGTTTACTGATCTGCAAAATAGGACTTAGAGAGCTTCCCTATTTGTTAGGATTAGATGAGATAGTATACAGGGGTTCTCAACTCCAGCACTATTGGCTAGATCATTTGGGCTGGATAATTCTCTGCCGTGAAGCTGTTCTGTGCATTGTGGAGTGTTTAGAGGCACCCCTACTCTGAGTCGTGACAACCAAAACTACCTTCAGCTATTGCCCAGTGACCTCTTGGAAGCCAAATCACTGCCAGTTGAGAACCACTGCTATATGTGAACATACTTGATAATCCAACTCTCATTATTGCTGCATGTATGTGACAAACACACATTTATAAATTCACTCACTGAAACGGTACACAGCTGAAAACAGATTTGGAAGTAAAAATCAAAGCCATCAGTCAAATATCCTCTCCTCCCTCCTCGCTCCTCCCACCTCCCCAACTTGGAACCACCATCAAAGACCAGGTATGTTTGTCAAAGTCCTGCCTTGATCAGCAGGCTGACCCCAGCCTTCCCCTTCTACTGACCTGCACAGTTCTTGCAGCAAGGGCCTCCACCCTGATGAAGTTGAATGCATTAATACCAGCAAAATATTTCTTAATCTCCTAAGCCTCAGCTTTGAATCCTTAAAAAGGAAAGAAAGAAATGGCACAAATCTCTTAATTGGGATGCCCAATCACTTCAATAAATATTTACTCGGTTCCAGCATGAAGCATGGAAACCCTGCGCCATTAGTCAATAGAGGTCAGCAAAGTGCACCTTGGGGACAGTAGGATGCAATCAGTTTGGCTTTGGAGGAGGTGCCAGGAGAATGTGTCCAGCCTTATGCTTCTGCTAAAGACAGGTGAACACATTCCATGCCTGCTGTGCACACCTGCCCCCGACAAAGTCCCAGGTGGATATGAGGCCCTCACTGGACAACATCACCTGGTTGTCTGGCTTCCACAGATTTCTGGTGAGAGGCAGTGGCCTTCTCTGCTAGTTGGGCCGCAGAGCAAATCAATGTTCATTGAAGTATCCCAGCTGACCACCTTTGCTCCTATATGGAATTTCCTCTTCCTCTCCACTCAGCTGCACCCAGGGCTACCCTCTGAAAGCGGGTTCCCTGAGGTTCGCCTCTACCCTTCTACACAATATTACCCCCCCATACAGATTCTATTTAGCTCTTACAGTCCACATACAGATTGGAAGTGAAGAGGGTCTGTCCTTGTGTATGTCCTAAAGGCAAGGATTTCACTTACATTTGGGTACCTCTAAAGGAGTCCTGAAGACTCCCTAAGTAACCAGTTAGGGGCCATTATATTTTCATTTTGCCACTGTGGAAAGTAAGACCCCATGCTATTGTAGACCTTCAGGTTTCTTATTGCTGGGCTTTGCTGTCACACAGTACTGATGAGTGGTCTTTTCTTTCCTTAACATAGTAGCTTTTAGAAGCATCTTTCATAGGAATCTGAAATGGGAGTGGGAGTCTTAGAGAAGCAAACTCTTAACTTTCCTCCTCAGGGAGTAGAAACACCTTGTAGGGTGGCAAAACAAAGAAAGGACCCAAGGAAGACCTTGGTGTAGGCTGAGGGGGAAGGGAAGGGTTTTGGTAGAAGTGTTGTCCATCTTGTCCCCCTATGCACATTGGAACTTCAGTCCATCCTTTTCGGCAGAGCTCAAGCTCTACCCTTTCAGAAAGTCCTTTGAGAACCACCCTTCTGACAACTTCTATCCCCACCTACTTTATATTTACATGCACATACTTCTTGTGGCTTGTCTTGTCAGAAAAGCTATCAACTCCATTGTTTCAGAAAGATCTCTCTCTGACTCTATCCCTCCCCACAACCCCCAAGGGTTGAGCTTTGCATTTGCCCCTTCCCTGTCCTTCATTTTCTTCTACCATACACCCCAGGGGTCCTAGGCATAGGCATGTTCAAGGTCATCTGAGAACGAAGAGTGAGAATTCCAAAGAGGAAGGAGATGACCCTTGACCTCAGGAGGGCCTTCCTGAAAGCTCAGGGGACTGGCACCAACCTCACAGGGGCTTGGCTACCAATATGTAGACTACAGTTGGGGCTACTTCCTGATTTACCTTCCTACCCCAGAGCTGGGATCTAAGACCTTTCTAATCCCCATAGGCACTCAGAAAATTTTTGAGGAGCTGAATCATCCAAATGGTTCTACTTTATCATCATGGCCACCATAGCTAACTGTTATTGATCACTTAATGTGCCAGCTTCTGTACTATGTACATCCCATGCATTATCTCTGTTGATTCCCCAAAACAATACTCTAAGGTAGACAGATTGTTATCTCCACTTTACAGATGAGGAAATGGAGGCTTAGCAAGATTAAGTAAGTCCCCCAAAGTCATATAGCTTGAACCAGTCAGAGAACTGGAAAAGGATGGGAGACCTCTTCATGAGCCTCCGTCCTCTTCGCTGAAATGAGGGGGCTCTAGGATGAGCTTTACCAGCGCTCCTTCTGAGGTCTTCTGGGGTCCTCCAGATTTCTGTGGTCCACCCTGCAGCCCTGACCTGCATTCCCAGGACAGCCAAGCTTGTGGAGACAGCAGGGTGTAATAGTTAAGAGCAGGGACTCTGAGGCTGAATTGCCTGGGTTTGAGTTCATCAGTCACTGAAGTGACCTTGGGTATCTCATTGTGCTGATCAATGGCCCAAGCTGTAAAATGGGGGTGACACTAATGGAACCACTTCATTTCTTGTGTCAGAGAATTAAATGTGTTAATATTGTCAAGTGCTTAGAATAGCATCTGGCACAGAATGAGCTCTATGAAAGTTTGTTAAATATTTAAAACTCCCCTTCCTCTTGCTGATTGGCAAGATGCCTTGCTTTTGAAGGAAGGTCTGGGATGACAGGTGGATATGGGGTGAGGGTAATGGGGACAGAATTACCCTAGTAATGATGATGAAGCCCAAGAATCAGAGGAACCTTACAGAATCCATGAGGAAGGAGGGGTGGCTGCAATGAGGGAGATTTCTTTCCTCTTCAGGCAGTTCCAACAAGAGGCCTTCAAAAAATCAAAGCCAGTGCAGGCACTCAGGGAAGGGATGACAGAGAGAGGTTTGCAACCCCACCCAAGGCACTGTGATCACTTCCTCAAATAAGGAGGCCATGGCCTGGTCTAGTGGCTGGCCTGAGCCAGACCCTTTAATTCCTGAGAAAGGGTAGGAAACCTATTAATACTCATCCAAAGTTCTTCACAGTTATTTTTGAAGAACCAGAGAGGGGCTCTTGAGCTGGCAGATAGCCATCCACCAACTAACTACCCTGCACTCCAACAGAGGGGCTGGGGAGCCTTGGTTCTGGAAATCCAGGCCAGTCTTTCTGTCTCACCCGGGTGACTTTTTTTTTTTTTTAATGTGCCAGGAATTCCTCTCCCACGTGGGGTGGACTCCGAGGTACTCAATTAAGCAGCCAATGAAAAGTCAGCTCTTCGGTAGCAAATGACCCTGACACTTCTTGTAACATAAACAGTTGAAACGTTTCCAATTAGAACTGGAGACAGAGACGTTTGAACTCTTTCTCTCTACTCCCCTCCTTCTTTAAAATAATTGTCAAGCGCGTTGAACAGGGTGTTGTATACATGTTTTTTTTATTTTCTTTTCTCTTTCTTTAGCATAAAAGACATGCATTTTTCTCCTTAAAAAAAATTATGGGGGCCCTGTGTGGGCACAGCGGTGGTGAGCTTAAAGAGATGTTGACCTGGATCCTTGCCTGCCTGCGCCTTTCCTGCTCAGGGTTCTAGCAGCGGGTGAGAGCTACACTGGGTGCGGAATGAATGAGAGCCACAGTCAGGAGAGCTGGGCCTGTCACCCACAGCCAGAGCTAAGAAGGGGCTGGGAACGAATGAATGAATGAATGAATATCTTTCCTTCAGCAAATGCTCTCATGGATACTGCTTGCTCAGCCAAAAGGGACGCCATCTAGCCAGCTGCCCTGGATTCGAATTGACCCCTCTGCCCAGCTTAGGGCAAATTACTGAGCTTTTTGAGCATCTCTTTTTCATCATAATATGGGGCCACCTAGCCAGGGCACTTCCCTTGGGAAGGAAAAGAATGCTGTCTGGGTAGCAGTGCCCTGCCTTTCACATTGTAAGCGCTCCAGCGCGGTCCTTCCTGACTGTGGGGCTTGGTTCTTCAACTGGCTGTGCTGAGAAGGCGGCGCTCTACAAAACCACTTCCATGACACTCAGCCGCCACCGACTCCTTCTGGGTGCCAGGCTCGGCGTTGGCGCTGGCCCTGGGCTCAGCTCACAGGTGAACTCGATGTGCGTCTGCCCTGCAGGAGCTCGCTGGCTCATGGAGTCATCAGGAGCACAAGTGTTGGGGCTGGAGTGGCGTCCAGACCAGAAGCAGAACTGTTGGACTTTTCTGTACACAATTCCTGTAGGCCTGAGCTGGGGGCCCGGAGGCCCCTCCGCCGCCTGTGGACCGGCGCCATCGGAGCCAGTCTGGGGGTAGATGGAGAGAGGGAAGCCTGGCGAGGCGCTGCGTCCCGGGCATCTTGAAGGCATTGTGTTTAATAAATCCAGGCGAGACGTACACCCGCTCTCTCCCCCTTCTCTTCTCAGCGCCCAAATAGGGACCTGCTGTAGGACCCCCAGTTTATAGTGTCTTAAAACCCCATCCACTTTGATTTGTAGCTTCAAAGAACTCCCTTTAAAGTTCGCCCCCGCCTGGCCCCCATGTACTCTTTTACAGGTCACCCTTCCCCCATTACAGCTTCTAAGACTTCTGGAGAACCACAACAACAAAACGCTAAAGACAAGTTTAAAGGGGGGGAGGGGGAAATCTTCAGGTTTTTCTCCTGTACGTGGGCTGTAGAAGTGACCTGTTTCAGGCGTACACAAGAGACGGAACGCGGCGGAGTTTTGGTTTTATTTTTTCTTTTTCTGTTTCTTTTCTTCTTTTTCTTTTCCTTCTTCTTCTTCTTTTTTTTTTTTTTTTTGGTTTTTATGTGTGTTTTTACCTTTTATTATTTAAATTGATACGTTTCATTACTAGAGAGAAAAATAAAATATTCCTTTGATACACAAAATCAAATTGATATTTAGCCTCTGCTTACTTTTTTATGCATGGCTCCTTTATACCACATGGTAGTGACAGATTGTTTGAGCTGGAAGGAAAAGCCATTCAAAGCTAATTAAGCAGCCATTCCAAGCACTATTTGCAAGCGGGAGGCTCAGAAGCCTCGGCATTTGTCAGCGCTCCCCCACCCCGCGTGGTTTTGATTGACAGCTCTGGCTGCCGACTGACAGTGCCCAGCAGCTCCACCAATTAGCAACAGAGAGCCTCCTCAGCGACCTGTGATTGGTCTTCCGAGTCTAGCTCGGGGGCGTGGTCAGCGCATCCCACGTGGGGGCCCGAGAGAGAAAGGGGCGGAGCAGGTAGGCGGTGCACCCACCCGTGACGTAAGAGGGCAGGCAGAGAAGGGGGACGGGAAAAGTAGGCTCCAAAGAGGAGCCATTTTGTGTCTAATGAATGCTACGGCCAGATGTTCGCATCTGTCGAGCCGGGAGTCTTCCCACCCCCCTGCTTCGGTGCGCGCCGCACACGATTTATGTTTTTATTTAGGAAAATAAATAAATGAAGAGAGGAGCGCAGTTTGGGGCCGGCGGCCTGAGCGGGAGCGAGGAGGTTCAAATCTGAGGCGGTGCTCACGTGTAACTCCCGGCGCACCGGCCTCCGAGCTACCGCTCGCTCTCAGCTCCTCATTAAGATGCAAAAGCTAACCTCTGTCAACTAATTTGAGGAAAATAAAGGTCCGGGGCGCGCGGCCAGCTCGTGTGCTCCCGCCGCGGGCCCCAGGGTGTGTGCTGGCTCCCGCAGGTGCTGGGGAGGGACCCCTGAGGCCCACTTGAGCCGACCACCCGGAGGTGCCCGCTCCGAGGGCCACTTCCCCTGGCCCGTCTGCCCCGACATAACCCAGGGCGCAGGAGATCAAGGCTATTGGTTTGCCTGGCCCCACAGTTGAATGGCTAGTGCGACTACTCAAGGAGTTGGGGCAAGGTGCAGGGGTGGGCGAGAGGCAGGCAGGGGAGCGTAGGCACCCCCCTCCGGGGCGTTCTGGCTGGCGACCGAGACACCCACAAGGCTTCCACCAACGCCGTGACATTGCCGCATTCAGGCTGAGTGAACCGTGTCGGAACTCTTGAGTCCTCGGGCCTCGGTTGGGCAAGGCGCCCCTACTCTTCTCCCTCCGCCGGGGAGTGCAGTCTGGAGCGGCAAGGCTGGGGCTAGGGCGTAGCTGTCCCCACCGGGAAGGCGCCCGGAGCGAGGCCAGCGGTGACCTGAACCTGTAGTCCGCAGGCAGCCAGCCCTTCCATCTGCGCTGCCGGCCAAGCCAGAGCCCCTCAAACTTCTCTCGGGCAGCCCCCGCACCTCAAAGAAGCTGTTTATTTGGGTTTCTGAAAAGCAAAAGGCGAGTGAACAAAGAAGCAAAGCTGAAGGTGGAGGGGGGAGAAGGGGTTAAAGAAAGGGAACATCCTTAGTTCCCAGCAAATTGTAAAAGGTCGGAGGCAACTTTGGGAGCCACCATTTTATCAAGCCTAAATCTTTTGAGGTGAAAACATTAAAGTGACAAAGTGATTCTGTTTGTTTTATAGTATCTAATTGGGCTGCTTTGCAGACCTAATGAGATTAGGGGGAGGAATCGTTCGCCGCCGCTGCAGAATAAACTGATACATTACTACCAGCCACAGGTTTTGAGGCTTGTACAGCTTGTCTTCTTTTCTTTTGTTGTTACTCCTCTGTCTTGTCTCTTTCCTCCTCCTGCCAAATAATTATTTGCTAGTAGATCGTGGGGGGAAAAAAGAGGAGTAAGAAAACCTCTTAGCCTAGGACTATAATATATATCTATTTATTATGTCTTTCGGTTAATTCCTGATTTGAGGAGCTCTGTTTTTCACTCCCATGCGAAAGTCACCAGCGGGTAGGGCCTGATTGCTACTTTTCATGCATAGTTTTAGACACAAGAGGGCATTGTGACGTCGCGCCCGGCGGCGCCCAGTCGCAGGCCGAATCGCGAAGCCCCACGTGGGGGCCCTGCGCTCCCATTGGCCAGAACCGGATGAAGCTGCCACTTTATTTTGTTACTTTTCAGTCCCTATTTGGAACTGCTCTCGCGGCAGTTCAGACCTCGTGCTCGTCCCCCTAGCCTGTCTGTGTGTGGTATCCGCAGGTCCCGGGCACTTTTTTTTTTTTTTCCAGTGCGTGTGTGTATGTGTGTGTGTGTTTGGGGGGTTTGTCGGGGCGCGGAGAGGAGACCTGGGCCGAGGGGAAAGAAGGAAGCCGGGTCTCAGGCTGCGTCTCCCCTCCAGTGTTCTCCTTGGAAGCTCCGAGGCGGCAGCTGCGGTGGCACTGAGCGCTTCTCTTTAGCGACGCTGCGCTAGATCTGGGAGCAGCGAGGACCCTTAGTGGAGGCTTCCTGTGCCCGCTGGAGTTAGGATGCCAGGGTGGTTGATTTGCACCTATTGAGCTCGGAGTTCCTACGCGGCCCTGGGAAGGGCTTGCAGCGGCTGCGGCGGCGGCAGTGGCGGCAGTAGCAGACGGAACAGCAGGCTGTGCTCTCCGAGGGGGGGCGTCGAAGCGCCAGCGCCGGGCTCCCGCCCTCACCCTCCGGCGCTCCTGCGGCCCCAAGCCGCCACCTCCGTTGCCTGCCTCCTTCCTCTTCCTATCGCCGCGAACCCCGGGTCCAGCCGTCTTTAGGACCTTATCCTCGCGCCCCGGATGTTTGGGGCTGCCCCTACGCGGTCCCTTCCAGTGTGACGCGCTGAGTGATCAAGAGGGGCCCCGAGCTCGCCCCACGAGGGGCCCCCGGCCTCGGGACCCTGCGCCGGACCCGCCGGGGAGCCGACGATGACCGCGCAGCCCCGGGATCTGACGCTTTCGACGCAGCCTGGGGAGGGCGACCGGCCGCAACCCGCCGACCCCTAGGAGCACAAAGCCTGCACCCGTCGCCTGGCCTCGGCGCCCGCCAACGACTTTGCCGCCTGCTCCGCGGCTCTTTGTCTCCACTTGGGGCGGGCGCCCGACTCTGGGATTTCGCTGCGAGAACGGGCTGGGGGGGCCGGGGGCGAGCTCTCGGTTCCCCCCGCTCGGGTTCGGCTTCCCCCTCCCCCGCACCTCTTCGGCCAGGGCTCTCGGCGCTGCCACGCTCTCGGAATCACGACCCCTCCCTGCCATGTATCCGCAAGGCAGACATCCGGTGAGTAATTGTAACTCGGTTTATTTAAGCATCTATCACGGCAGGGTAAACGAGGCAGTTTATCTGGCACCTCCATTTTGCTTTTTGTTACCTTTATGGTTTTGTGTGTGTGTGTGTGTGTGTGTGTGTGTGTGTTCTCATACAAAGGGGATGGGGACATGGGTGCGTCGTTGAGAGAGGGGGTTTAATTCCGCCCGACTGCCGACTGGCGCGGGGGGCTGCCTGTGTTCCGGGGGGAGTTGTTCGCACTGCCTCCTGCCCCGTCCTCCTCCCCCCGTCAGGTCTCCCCGCTCCTCCCTTACTTTGGAATGGGAGATCCTTCGTGGAAAGGGTGGAAGCCCCACTGCCCATAGGGAGGGATGAGGCGCCCCCCTCTACCACCAGCCGAAGAGCTGAGAAACTTGCTGGGAAGGTTATGGGTTGAGGGTGGCTTGTCTGGTTGGGCGCCAGCGGGGGGGGACTGGGGCCGCCTCGCAGGAGCCGGGGCAGCTCGTTGCTGCGTCTGATGCTCCCGGCCCCCTCCCCTGTCTTGTCTTCACGGGCTGCAGGCTCCCCATCAACCTGGGCAGCCGGGATTTAAATTCACGGTGGCTGAGTCTTGTGACAGGATCAAAGACGAATTCCAGTTTCTGCAAGCTCAATATCACAGGTAAGGCTGGCGGGGAGAGGGCGTCCCTAGCGCGGCTCCTGCCAACCCCTCGCGGGTGGGAGGGGGCTCCCGACCCCGGGGCGGCGGGGCAGCCTGGCCTCCGCCTTTTGTTTCCCCTTTCCAAGCGCGCCGCCTTAACCCTTTGCTGCCCGAAGCCGCCAGGTTCCCAGCGCCGCCCACGGGCCCCCGGGGTGAGGTTCTGCGTAGGTTCTGTGTCGCGGGCTGATTTGCTCCGGGTTCTGAGGGGTCGAGCCGGTGTCAGGGTCCCACTCTCACGCGGCTGACTTGGTGGAATAAGTCAAGTCCACTCTCTGGGCTGCAGGAAGTTTCGAGTTGTTTCACATCCCCCTCCCTATGGCAAGAACTCAAATCCCCCAACGTCTCCCGGCTGCGGGGTGATGGGGTACTCCCAGGGGGTGTCAGGGAAGTGGGATATTGGCTCTCAGAGGCCCTTGGGTTTGGGCCTCGGAGGAGGCTGTGCAGGCACCAGGCTTGAGCCTGCTCCTCCTGCCCCCGCAGCCTCAAAGTGGAGTACGACAAGCTGGCGAACGAGAAGACGGAGATGCAGCGCCATTATGTGATGGTGAGAGGCGGCCACGGGCCTGGGAGGGCGCCGACCCCGGACGGGGGCATGGCGTGGATCTGGAGAGACTGGAGCTTGGTTCCCACCATGGCTCAGCCACAGGGCAGCCCTGGGAGCCGGTGTAATCTGATTGTTCTCCCTGCCCCTACCCCTGAGTCCCTTAGCCAGGCCCTCTTTAGGAGGATGGGTGAGGAAACAGCCCAAATTCTAGGCTGGGGACCTTTGTGTGCCTTTAATTTGTGTTTTGAAGGTTTCCTAGGGGCTAGATGCCCTACCTTAACTTGTAAGATAGGATTAGATCAGCCTGTCAGGGTTGGATAAAAATCTCTCTTAGAGACCTCCTGGGAGTGTTTGGAAACTTTTCTGCTTTGCAGTCCTGGGATTTTGCCAGAGTGGGACAGAAGCCCTCCTTTCCCCAGGGTTTTCTGGGGAGTGGAGGAGCCTTTTAAAGCCCTCTGCATCTGCCCTTCACCTCTGGGATCCGCTGAGAATCTTGTCAGCCCTTGACAGTAGGTAGACTGTCTCATCTCTGCCCAGTGTCTGTTCCAGCAAGTCTAAATCTTCCATTTGTGAGGGCAGGGAGGCACTCAAGCACATCTCTCTGCACAGCTTTCCATAGAAGAGGCCTTTGACACAGTGCTAAATAACTCTCAGAGGACAAGAGGGTCCCAGTGTACACGATTCCCTGTTGAAGCCCAACCTTGCATAAACAGGATATATGGCACTTGCAGTGCTTGTGGGAGGGAGGGCTCCTCTTCCTTCCCTATCTATAATGTTCTGTTGAGAGGAGAGGGACTCACCCTCATCAGCTCCTAAACCTCTCAGCAAGTTGCTTTCGGGGTTTGATTTAAACTTATTCAGCAAATGTATCATAAAAGTATGACTTGGCCAAAACCTTACCAAGAAAAAAACGGTTTTGAAAAATGAATAGATTCTGGTGTGGTGTATTAATGCAGTTCTTTTCATTTTTAGTACTATGAGATGTCCTATGGCTTGAACATTGAAATGCACAAGCAGGTAAGTGCTTTTCTCTTTGATATAATTTCATTTTTTAAAAACTTACATACATGGACATCTTTCTTATGCTCCCTCTCATTTGAAAATGAGCCTGGTTCTTCTGTTCCTCCCACTTTTCCTTGAAGAGTAAATGGATCCAGTCTTGAAATGCTGGCTCTGAGGCTTTGCTGATTCCTTGGACCCAAAGAGTTTTTAGCATTGGAACTTTTATCCCTTTTGGTGGAGGATAAAAGACCAATGGGAAAGTTGGGACCTCTAGAATCTGTTTTACAGCCTCCTGAAAGCTCAGAGGTGCCTGGTTGCTTTTATCTGTTTTAATATAAAATTCTCAAGAGGAAATGCAGGAGGATTTCTTTTCTTCTTTCTTTCCTCTTTTTTTTTTTCAAAAATGTGATGTTCTGCCTTGATAAGATTAAACTTCATGAGCCTTAAAAGCCAGACTGAGAAAACTACTAACTGCTTAAAAACACAAAGCCAGAATGCAGTGCAACTCTAATGCTTTGCACTACTGTCTCTGTCTTTGTTTGAAGGCAGCTGTGTTCCCATTTCACAGAGAAGGAAGCTGAAGCTCCAGGGGTGAAGTAACTTGCCCAGGGGCAGCCAGGACTTTGTAAATGGCTAGGGGTTGAGCTTAGCTTTGAAATCCTGAAGTCAAACCAGTTTAGCTAGTGTGGTGTTGTTTTATGGCTATGTAAACTACCCCATATTGTCACCCTTCTAATAACAGTATACCTCAAACAGAGCAAATACAAACACCCTTTATCTCAGTGCATATCAGTAACTATCCCCGGTGCTAGGCTGGGTTGTGGGAGAGGACTGTTTGTGTATTTGTGTTCTGAGGAAAGGCTGCCTGTAATTTGGCTTGGCCAACAATTAGAGTTGACTTGGCACTTGCCACACATAAATGGCGCAGGCCGGTTGTTCTTTTTAACAATTGGTGTTCTTGAAATCTCAGAAGGTTGTTGACTCATTCTAGCCTTTGGTGTCCGTGACTTGAATGGATTTTCTGCTCTAAATTAATAGTCGTTTACAAGGTTTAAACTTTGCTCTTTAAAGAGACAGGACCAGGGCAGGTGAGAAGGGCAGGTAACCCCTGGAAAGCATGCAGATTCTTGCTCGCTCCAGTGGCTTCCTATAGAGCCTTTCAAATGTGTACTTTCCTTTCCAGGCCTGGAGGGAGCCCCAGTGTTGGATGAAGGGCAGCCAAAAAGGGGGCTGAGTTTATTGAGCAATGTGAGAAGCCAGCTGTGGCTTCCTGAGGATTAGTTTCTTAGGAAGGCACATGAAGGCTACCATAATTTTACTTCTTGACACACAAAAATAATAAACAGACACAGCTTTATGCGTGAAGGTGTTTCTTCTTGGGAGGATAGACCTAGAGACAGGTTCTGCCAACTCTAGGCGGAACTGACCAGGTCTGTTGCATCCAGTAAGAATGCTTGGGTGGGTCCAGAGTCCCAGGTGTTTGGGGGACTTTGGGGTGTTACACAAGGTGCTACTTCCTCCCTTTCTTCACTCTCTCTCTTTTCTCTTTTTTTCCCAGTGCTTAGTATCTTGGGTGTGTTTAAAGAGGGTAATTGCACCCAGGTTTAAAATTTTTAGCAGTAGATATTCTGAGAGCTTTATAATTAAGGTGTAATATCTTGTTGCGTGTTGAGGTCTGTATGGGTGGTGTTTCTGTGCCTGTGAGTGGATAGTTCTTTGGCACAAAGGACCCACCTAGGCTAGCAACAAAGCTGTTCTCTGAGTCTTGAGGACTTTGAAAGCAGGAAGAATTAAACATCTTAACGCATTTGGTGGTGGGGGGGGTTGTCTAAAGAGCAGCTGTGGTGCATCTGGGATTTCTGGCCATTCCCCCAAACAGGATTCTTAGGGGGAAAATGTCTGAGATTTGGCTACTTTGTCTCATTTAATTCTTTCGGTTGCCAGTGGTGGATAGAGATTCTTTGCCCCCTTTTTATAGGGGAGGAAACCAAGGCCTCAGGCAAGTCAGGAGAGCAGAGCTGAGACGCAAATCTAGGCCTCTGGTTTCCCAGCTGGGCATTTTCCCCTACTTGCCACTCACCTTTACTTTCCAGCCTCAGTTACTGGCACAAATATGTGTGTTCTGAGTGCCGTGCCTTTTCAGGCTTAAAGCAGTCTATGAGCTGGATGAAATCACCCTAGGTCTGTGGAGGAACAAAGAGGCAAGGAGATGAAGAAACTCTGCACTGAGAAATGCAACCCTGACCTCATGGGGCTGGCCACTCCCTAGGTTTGCCAGGTTCTGTAGAAGAAAGCCCTGGCACTAATTGTAGTGTGGGTCTTGGGTGCATTTGGCGGATGGTGGTTAGGCCTGAGCAAACAAGTTTATCAGCTGACCTGTTTAGCGGTTGACTGGTGTTTTATCTGCACACACAATCAAGTGACTGGAGTACTTGAATTATTCATGCAGTGTCCTGCCCTCTAGACTTGACTGTTTGTGTGATTACATCTGCCTGGAACAAGAAGGCAGGATTCTTCATTTTTAAGCTCAGGGTAGGGGGTGGGGACTGTCTGTATTTTTATATAATGGATGATCTACAAAGCTAGCACCTTGGGAAGTGTGGCAGTCCCCAGCCAGCTCTCTGTTATACACATACACACACACACACAAATACAAGCATGCACAAGCGCACGTACCCACCACCACTACATATTTTTTTTAAAAGCTCTTCTTTGCTGCCTCTATGATTTAATGCCAATTAGCTGGGAACCTCAAGTCCTGCCTGATGGGCCTGGGTATTGACAGAGGGCAGTTGATGAGGTGCGTCCTGCCCATTTTTATTTTTCTGAGAGGTTAAACTCAACTGTGGCTGGCTTCTTCCCTGGCTGTTTCTCAGTCTACCTCTCTTTTTCTAAGCTGTCAGAACCCAGAGAAGTAATAAATGGTTTTTCCTCCTACTCTTCTGCCTCCCTCCCTAATTATGGTAAAACAAAGATTACAGAATCACAGGCCTGCCTAGGACTTCAAGAGGTCACCCACCTCCTCCAAGCCCATGCTTCCAAGCAGAATGTCAAGGGTGACTCAGTGAGGCCAGGGAGGCAGTGATGGCTGACCACCTCATCAGTTGCCATCTTGTTCCTGTGGAGGCTTTCCAATGTCAGCCACAAATAACAAAGCCAGCTTAGAAACAAGGGCTCCAGAGCAATGGTGTGTGTTGCCCTTGAGGCACTGTACTATGGGAAGCTGGGACCTTTTCACCCTCTGTTGGTGAGTACTGATGTTTTGAAAGGGGACTTGAGGAATTTTGATTTGGGGGCACGGTCATGCCAACACAAAGTAGTCACTTTTTTCTGTTAACCAAACAGCATTTCCTGTAAATTTCTTTTTGCATCCTGGAACTGGAAGAGCCCTTTGGCTTCTCGTGCAAACCTTTCAATGTACAGATGAGGAAACTGAGGCCCAGATAGCCAGTGTATCCAGAGTCCCACATGAGGGGTAAACCTGCTATTGCAAGCTTCCCTACCAACCCCAGGTCTCTTTTTTGCAAGACTCAAGAAGCAAAGAGTGCTCCTTTCCTAACTAGTAGCACCCTGTATCTTTAATTGTTGTTGCTCTTCCTGCATTACTATCCCAAGAGACTAAGACTATGAACCTGGCTCCACCCAAGTCCAAAGTACCACATTTCAGGTTGTATAACCATATCAGGTGAATATTCTTTGTCCACGGTCCTGTTCTGAATTGCAAGCTGTTTGCACAACTAATGATTTGATATGTGTAGTAATAACACAGAGTGCATAATTAGCAATCCCCACAGACGGGGTAAAGGTGGTAATATCTGTGAACTTTTTGCCTCAGCCGAGCTACAAGGGTGTCCATAAACACATGGCTGAAGTGGGTAGTGGAAAGTCCCCATTTGTCATTTGTCACTCCCTTCTCTCCTCTGGGTCTTCTCACCTAAGTACCGAGGGGCTTGCTTGAAGATTTGGAGGCATAGCAACTTGAAGTTCTGTGAGTGTGGTGAGGGTGCTGGTGGCCAGAGGGGAGCCACCAGGTAAGGAGAAGGTGAGACCTCTCTCAAAATAGAAGGGAACACAGCTCCTTATACTAGGGCAGTGCCTATTTGTGTGATATTTGAGTGGAGCTGAAATTCATGTATTTTTGCCTAAGTGCTTATTTCCAAGAACCCCTCTGTATCCTGGTTTCCGTATGCCCTTTCCTGCCTTATCACTCTTCCCTGGAAAATACCTTCGAATCCTACCAGTGTAAGTCTGTCTTGCTCAGCTTTGGGGTCTGCTGAGGGGAAAGCTCCCTTTACCCTGTCCGGTCTACCTTGAGGGGGACTGCCCCTTTCTTTAAGACTGCCATCTACCCCAGGCTTTTTGGAGCCCCTTTTGTCTAGTTGTCAATGGCATTGTGTAGAGTAAGGGTTTCTCTGCTTCTCTAGGTCTTTTCTTTATTGTGTATTTGACCATCAAAGTGACTCTGGGAGATGGGCAAATGGTCCCTTATACTTTACAGATCAAGGAATGAGCCTGTGTGGGAACCTGGCTCATTCCATGGGCTAGGCACAGTGGCTCATACTTGTAATCCTAGCACTCTGGGAGGCTAAGGCAGGTGGATTGCTTGAGCTCAGGAGTTCGAGACCAGTGTGAGCAAGAGCAAGACCCCATCTCTACTAAAAATAGAAAAACTAGCCAGGCATTGTGGCAGGTGCCTGTAGTCCCAGCTATTCAGGAGGCTAAGGCAGGAGGATCGTTTGAGCTAAATAAAGAGTTTAAGGTTGCTTTAAGCTATGATGATGCCATGGGACTCTAGCTTGAGCAACAGAATAAGACTGTGTCTCAAAAAAAAAAAAAAAAAGAACCCAACTCATTCCATGAACTCTCCTGGACCAGGCGCCATGGAGGGACAGAGTTTTCCTGTCTTTGGACTCCTCCCTCCCACCTAGTGTAAGAAAGGTCTAGTTTATGTTAGAGGCCTTTTGTTAGCATTTTGTTGAAGGAGTGAGTCAAAGAATGAATTTCCTTTTGCTTTCTACATAGGAGAATGTTTTTCTGTCTTACTGTTTGTAGAAAATACTAGGACACCAGGGGCAAAAAAAGTGACAAAGGCCCAGTCTCAACTGGGTTTTTTTGCCTATGCTCTGGGGACTCACAATGTCTTTCCCACATCTCTGTAGCACTTAGTATGTAATAGGTGCTCAGTAAACATGTTGGTTCTTCTTTACTCAAAATCATTAAGATTGTTTGAGGGTGGAGCTGGGATTCCCTGAGGCCTGTGAGCAGGAAGAAGGCAGGGGTTGTCACTGTGGGCTGGCTGCTGGCTCTGTAGCCTTCCTCCTGTGGCTCAGCATTCAGTTTCTTCATCAGTAAAATGAGGGGGTTGGATTCATTCCCAAAGTGGTTATTAGGGGCTGGGGATGTGCCAGGTGTGGGCTGGCCTTGGTTACAAAGCCGAATAAGACACCATTCACCCCCATTGGGAGTCAGGTGTCTGAATAAGTAATTGCAATGCAGTGAAGTAAGTGCTAATGTGGCCAAAGTGTCACAAGAGGAGCACCCAGGACAGAATAGCGTATTCTTCCTGGGAGAGGGGAGAAGACTCCACTGAAGGGCCATTCCTGGAGGTGAGTCTTTAAGGGAGGGTGGGAGCTTGTTAGGCAGAAGGCAACAGTGGAGGCACCTCCAGGATGGTGACAGCTCATGGGAAGGCAGGGAGATATGTTCTAGAAGCCAGAGCCTCCTGAATGACGTGGGTCGGGGACAGCACTTGGGAAGTGAGGTGAGGTGGTGACATTTTACAGCAGCAGGATCTCCAAGGCCTCTCTGCTCTGACATTCACAACTCCTAACTCTGTGGTTCTCTCTGTCCCCATATGGCTCTGGAGGGCTGGTTTGAATCTTATCTGCCACAGGCAGGGGGAGGGGGATGCTGTGAGCCAGCTGTGGCCTTCCCTCCCTTGCTTCTCCAGCGTACGGTGGTTTGAACTTTATTCCCCGAAGTGGCATCGTCTCCTTTCTCATATTGGTAATTCTGTAATGACTGGTTATGACCTGCCCCTCCCCCATATTTAATTCTCATCAGCCTGGCTCTCCACTTTGCTATTAATGATAGCAGCCAGCAAAATAGCTTTCAACATGCCATTGACAGTCTGGTTTAAGAGAGCACTTGAAGTAGTGCTAGACAGCTGAAAGCACCCATAATTGTGTACCAGAGTGAGAACTGCATGCTCAAGGGCCTTGTTTTTATATGCTTAAAGGGACAATATCTTGTTTTCAACAAATACTATCTGAGACTCAAATCCAAGATGCTTCCTTCCTTTCTCTGTTTTCTTTCTTCTCTTGGCTATTTCTTATTTTTCATTTAAAATAAATTAAAAAATTTTTTCTTTAAAAAGTAAAGCATTCCCCCAAGTTGGAGCTAAGGAGGAACTTCAGGAAGGAGGGATGTCCTGCTGCACCTGAGTGAGGAATATTTTGGGGGTGGGGGGGTGTTGCTTTGCATTGTTGGCCCTTCCAGACAGCAAGGCTTGTGTTTCTCAAGGAGTGATGGGAGAGTCTCAGTTCTCACCAGCACTGATCTTGAATTCTTTTGTTTGCCAAGGATGCTGCATAGGCAGTGGGCTACTGAGCTGTCCCTGGGAATGTTTAGGCAGAGGCCACCTTTGTGGGGTGGAGATGTAGAGGAAGTGTTAGCCTGTTGGGTAAGTCAGACCTCAGACCACTAAGCCTCTTCCCAATCAGATTGCTGTTCTGTCTGTAGAGTTCACAGGACCAAGAGGCCCACTGGGAAACCAATAGAGGGGTAGGGCGGGGGCATGTATTCTCTTTTGTTGTTGTTGGAGATTCATTGAGGGTATAAGAAACCAGGTTACACTGATTGCATTTGTTAAGTAAAGTCCCTCTTACAATTGTGTCTTGCCCCTAAAAAGGTGTGTCACACACCAAGCCCCCACCCCCCTCCCTCCTTCCCTCTCTCTGCTCTTCCTTTTCCCCCCTCTCCTCCCATCTTCTCTCTCTTTGCTCTCCTGTTCCCCCACCCCTCACTGCGCACTAGGTCATGAATTGTCCTCATATCGAAATTGAGTACATAGGATTCTTGCTTCTCCATTCTTGTGATGCTTTGCTAAGAATAATGTGTTCCACTCTATCCAGGTTAATACAAAGGCTGTAAAGTCTCCATCTTTTTTAATGGCTGTATAGTATTTCATGGTGTATATATATACCACAGCTTGTTAATCCATTCCTGGGTTGGTGGTCATGAATTGTCCTCATATCGAAATTGAGTACATGGGATTCTTGCTTCTCCATTCTTGTGATGCTTTACTAAGAATAATGTGTTCCACTCCATCCAGGTTAATACAAAGGCTGTAAAGTCTCCATCTTTTTTAATGGCTGTATAGTATTCCATGGTGTATATATACCACAGCTTGTTAATCCATTCCTGGGTGGGCATTGAGACTGTTTCCACATTTTGGCGATTGTAAATTGAGCTGCAGTAAACAGTCTAGTGCAAGTGTCCTTATGATAAAAGGATTTTTTTCCTTCTGGGTAGATGCCCACTAATGGGAATGCACCTTGAGTTCTTTGAAGGTTCTCCATACTTCCTTCCAAAAAAGTTGT